>CAODLS012213502.1:0-10835 GCA_948243855.1 Flueggea neowawraea | reverse complement strand
TATGTATATAGTGTATAAATATGTATACATATTGTATACCGCATGTGCTAGTTTTCAAATGGTTTTCAAACCAGTCTTTGTGAGACACAAATGAGGCAATCTGGAGTGTTGTCCCTCACTCACTGGGCTGACCCCTTTTGCTTCTCTGTGTTGTCTTGTTTCCATGATTACAGGTTGAATTTGATCCCAGTAGCCTTTGGACATTCTCTGCCCAGTGGGACACGTATATTTTGGTTAGTAGCGCCTTTTTGTCGGGCTACGTCTTTTGTAGTAGATGCTCCATTCCGAATGCTGTAGGGTTATGGGGTTTTATATTTGATTTCGATATTATATTTTACGATTAGATCGTTTTATATATTTTTACATATATTATATGTTGGTATATATATATATGGTATGTATGTTTTCCTCAAACAAATGTTTTAAATAAATGAATAAAAAAATAATTTTAATCTTTGATGCTTGTATGAGAGGAGCCGGACTTATATAAACGGTTCACCTCGTACGCCGGTCATGGTCCCGGGAACGGGTCGTGACAACAAATAAGCCAAGCACTCCCATCAATAACACGATTGTGGTTTGCTCGCAAGGTTGGCACATAATCCATTCATGTCATACTGTTCATTTCCACTACGTGTCGAGATTAGTAACTCGAATCGTTATTTATACGTTAATTGGTTAAACCTGTATAGAAAACTTCAATATTATAAATTGTTAAAAAATATAAAATTAAAACTATTTATATGTCGCTTGCAGTTTTCTCATTAATATTTATCCAATTTTTTATAATAAAATATTAAATGAACTTAACTCACCTTAATTAGTTAATTTATATATAATAACAAAACATTTTGTGTGTTCAATAAATATTAACTCAATTGATTCATATATTATATATAATTAAGCATTTGATTCTAGAACACTAAAAATATATTATATATATTAAGTGAAGTTATATTAGAATCAATTCTAATACCGAAAAATTGACTATTCGAATCTTTGATAGCTAACAAGTGTAAGGAGGTAAAGCGTGGGGAGATTAGACTATTGGCAAACGAGTGAAGGAATTGTTTGTCCACGTCAGTCAAAAACTAGTGTCTAAAAATGCATGCGAACCAATCACTTTGAAATAGACAATTTCCTAGAAAAAATCCTTTTGACATGTATTCCATCATTAAATTCCATTATTATTACACAACTGAAGATTTTTTTTTCAAACAACCTTTAACAAGACATTCATAAATGTTCTACATTATAAGAACTTGCCCTGAGAATATGCTAAAAAATATGTGTATAGCAGATAATGCAATTATGCAATAGCTAGGTAGGGAAATGGACTTTCAATTATAGGGGAGACTATGACTGCGTTGTGTTGGTGAATATTTATATTACATATATTCATTATTTATATATATTTTAATATTTAAAAATGTGTTATTATATATTTATTTTTATTATGCAATTTATTTTTGTAATTTATTACAAATAAACACATCATTATTTCTTTTTAATCAAAGGATTAAACGTTGTGTTCTCTTAGTCAATTATCATTTACTTCAAAAGATATAGAATTTATCAAAAAAAAACCTATTTTTTACGTGTTCAAACTTACAATTTCGTGCAAAACCCTAAAAATGTATCATTTAAGCTATTTTCTTTGGTTTGACAATAGTATATGTATTTGATTTATAAGAGATAAGAAGATTACATAAAGATAAGTTGTATTATGAATTCTAAACACAAATTCAACGCTCTTAAATAAGTTACGTACTGATTATATATGTTTTAACTTCTATCACAAACAAACCATCAAGGACAAATAATATGCCTTGCAAGTTCATTAGCTAACCTATTATTCAAATTAATCATTTGATGATGCATATGGACAATCAAAGAATATAGGGTATCTTAGACAAAAACAAAAGACTTTAATGAAGATTGGTATACACTCATGAAGTCCCCATCATACAAATTATATTCATACGTATTCCACCTAATCGGGTTTTTTTGTCAAAGGATTTCTTAAAGCTCCAACCTCTCAATTCTTGTTTTCTCCCTTCACTTTTTCATTGTTTTCTTCTCTTTTCATTTTCTCTTGGTATCATCATCTACAATAAACAAAGCAAAAGGCTCTAGGGTTTGGCAAATAGCTAGGGTCAATTATGATTTGATAATATCAGAAAGTACGATTATTATAGCATATTCAACATATTATAACTGTCAAAAAAATTTATATTTTCTTTAATATTTTCAATTAATGAAATCTATTAAATTTGCGGTTTACTATTCTCAATGTACAAAAAGTAAATACTGCCACGAGTCAAATATTTCTAGATTAAAGTCAAGTAAATTAATAAAATACGTGCAAAACATTTAATACCTTTTTACTCAAATTGTGCCAAAAGAAAAGTTGAATTGAGTTGAATCACCAAGGATTGTCCGAAACTAATGACCCCAAATTACTTTATATAAATCATTCAGAAACATCAAACATTATCGTTGTAAATATACTAATACGGTCATTGATGCTAAATTACGAAACAAGTGGCTAAGCTCTTCCCATTTGTATTAATTAAATGGGAAAAAATGTCAACCAATCAAGGCGTGCAGAATCAGCAAAAAGTACAGCCACCTCGACGTGTGTCTGACTCAGCATTGGACATGTCAACCACAAGTTCGTGGCAACAACCTTATTATGACATATGTCTTCCATGGATTAATTAACAGTTGCAAATGGATAAGGTCATATTATATAAAGAGGTCAGTCCAAATATGTATGTGCTTTAATGATTTGTTTTAATTGATGACTTGTTGACAAGTTGCTAATTAAAGGAAGATTAGATTATGTTGAAATGATATTAGAACCACACTATAAGATAACACAACTTGATTATGTTGATTATTGATCATCATGACTAGGCCATTATGGTTATTAATCAAATGTATAGGTTTATACTCTTAACAATGAAAGAATTAGATAGATTTTGAGCTCATTAATATATGTGAATTTGGTCTTGCTTGCTAGCTCAATCTAGGAGAACATTAGATTCCAATTTTTTCAATCGAATCTTACATATTTTGGACCGTTTAAGAATTATTATAAACAGATGGAGGGGGAAAAACGACTATAGAAGCCTCAAATGTGCCTTGAAAGAAAAAGGAAATAATTTTCAATTTTTGTTTCACAATACTCAAGATACATGAATTTCATAATTCAAGAACAAAGAAAATGAAATGGTTTTCTGTCAAGCAACTTAATACCATGCATGTCCAAAAAATAAGTTGCCGCAGCACAAGCATTGCGACTACATTTAAGGTTGAAAATCTCATAACCATGTCTATAAAGTTTGTTAGTTGGTTAATTAATTTATTATTATTCTCTTCTTTTCAACATAATATGTAAACATTTTTGGTTGGTTGCACAAAAGTTAAAATATAAATTGTATATAATCAGACAAAGACTTAAACAGTGAAGGAGATGGAAACGGACTCCTTAATTAATCAACTAAATAAGATTTTATCATCTTTTACAGCGGTGGAGGAAATTCGCAGAGAGACTTACAAAATATGAGAATTTGGTTTACAACTAGGATTATTCAAGGATAATGAGAAAGACAAATCCACTGAGATTTCGAAACAAAACATTATGAGAAACTTAGCAGAATATATAGCCGGCAATGGGACCATGTCAAATGGTTTGATGTTCGGTCCCAAAATTTGAGACCACCATTATCATTTTTTTCTATTGGAGTTGGTTGGACGAATTGTCCATGTTGCTTCAATGTGTATGCCATCTTTAATTAGTCAAATTAAAAATGCTTATAGAGTTTGACAATTCACAAGAACCCAAATTAAAATGGTGAGGTCAATTTCATTGCAATTTCACATTTTTTGGGCTGCTTAATTCCAAACTTCGTTCTTCTTTATATCAAACGCTTTAATAGGACTTTGATAAGAAAAAAAAAAGTCTAAGTAGGACCTCTACAATTTGTCTATATACCATAAAAGAATTAGAAAATAAGCAAATGGTTCAACATGGTACTAATCACTTATTATTATTGTGTATTTTTAGCTAAATATGACATCTTTTTTTCTTAATATTTGTAAGCAAAACATTTCATTCCGTATTACTTTTATCATCGAGTTTAAACTTTGTTAATATTTTCAGTTAAATTTGTGATATAGCATTAACAATATTGACATGTGGTATCGATTGTCCAACGCTATTTCACCAGAGTAAATTGTCATATTAGCTAAAGGCTTAATAATATATTTTAGAATAATAATTGACACTCTTATCACTGTGTTCAGAATATTTGATATTTTTATCACTTTTATCACAGTATTTGATTCTGATATCAATTTTATCACTTTTAATGGGAAAAAATTTTACAGTCATAACGGATGAAAAAGTAATAATAGAATCGAATATTATAAGTTTTACTGAGTTTTAACATTAAAATAAAATTAATAAAAGTATTAAAATTCTGCAAAATAATTTTTTTTGAGGATTTTGTTTTGTTTGGATGGCACACTTTTGATCACAAGGTTGATTAATGGTTTGATGAAGATAAATATTGTAAAGTCATTTCATTTTTTTAAAACAAAAATTCTTTTTTAAATTTGTAGATTAATTTTGATTCATATTTCTAAAATTGGCACGATTTAATAAAATTCACATCATCTTCATATGTAATATGTCAAGAGCCATCAGTATGATTATAACTTAAAAAATACATCGAAAATTCTTGATGCATGAACTCTTTTGCTGATTTAGTCTAACGCTATCAATTACATTCGCGTACTCTACAACTATTTGATGTGAAATTCTTTTGCATTCACATTTGTATATCCATCAGTTTTAATTAATGGTTAGTTTCTAAGAATTTTAAGAGCAAACAAAAATTTAAGGTGGCAATTATTTAATTCAAGAGCCAAGAGAAAAAAAATAGCTAAAATTTAATATCAACTATATTCAATTTAGAAACCAATTGTCGATTTTATTAATTCTTCAATCAAGCGTATTCAAAATTATATCTTGTACATATATTTGAAATGCTATATATAAATAAACTATGAGAAAGGAGGCACAATTAGATTCAGTGAACTAATTTTTATTTATTAAGGTATGTGATATTTTACTACTGAAAATTTAAACTGTGGACACTCTACTAATCTGAGTATTAAAAGATTGATGCAGGTCACGTATTTTTCATTCACTCTGAAGGTTTTCTGTAGAACTACATGTCTTGTTTGCTTGCTTCAAAAATCGTTTCAAAACATGTACTAAATGAATTTGTTGGCTTCAACCAAACATACGGGTCAATACTGATTTTTCTCAATCGAAGATATATAGCTGAACAGCATTAATTAGTTGTGAGTTTCTTGAAAATAGTTGAAATTATCCATCCTGTTTGGCCATAAATAGTAAAAGAGTTAGGATCACAATTGAGACTCAAAACAATAAGAGCCATATCTTATAGCAGATTTTTCTTAATCATAATAAATTCCATATCAGATGAATATCTTATATACATCTGATATGGAATTTGTTGCCATTATTAGAGTACAATAATACGATTCGTAGATGGCAATTCGTAAATCACTTCATAAATTCAACTTATAGATGAGATAGAGTTGTAAAAAATCTTTTCCACTTTGCGTAATGAGTTCAAAACTTGTATATATTGTGTAGCAGACTTACGGTGCATGAGTACACAAGACAACTCATTGTTTGTCAGTTTTAGGCTTAACTAATCTTCCCATGCATGCATGGTTCTACTAGTCAATGTCGCTGTAATATTCAGTCAAAAGAAATAAGTAGTTGATTAACCTTCATGAGTTTTCCACTAAGCACAGTTATGGCTCTGTAGTTTTTGCCCGCTAACTTATTAGACATTTACGTTTGGAGATACTTATGTTATCTCTTTGTATTTTTTTTCTATAAGATTGTTCTCGTATCTATGGTAATAACCTTTAAAGTAAGCCGTTTATCGCAAGAAGATAAAGGTGAAATAATTTGTCCGGTCATTCTTTTAATAAAATTTGTTTATTTATAAAAAAAATTGGTTAGACAGAAAGAAATGACATTATACCTAACAGAAATTAATTGTCATTGAGGTATACAGACCCTGCATTAAATTCAACGTTTTAAGAATTTTCCACGTCATCAACAAGTTCAAAGTACCAACCAATCATATATTTTCTTCCTTTTCTCCAAGATTTGTTATGAGTTGTACAATCATTTTGCAATCTTCAGTCCACGTCGTTAATATTTTTTCATTACAAAAATGTCTCAATAAATAAAAAAATTCCTCACTAAATAAATAAAAATTCTTTCTCTATTAGCGGAATTGCTTACATTGCGTAGTTTACATATATGTTCGAACTTTATTTATTAAAAATTATTAATGCTTATATTTTAGAATTTTTTTGGCATATTCTTTAATTATATTCTGCCTTTTCAAAAATATCCTATTTAGCATTGAAACAGTAGGCCTGTTTAGTTTACAACTTTTTTTTAAAACAATTCTCTAAAAATTTAAAAACAGAAATAGAAAACTGGAATATCTATTCAGAAAATTAATTTTTTTAAAATATTATTCGGTTTTTAGAAAATAAAAACAAGGTAAAAAAAAAAAACATACTGGTGTTTTCCAATTTAAACAGACCATATATTATCTCAAACATAATATATATATATATTTAAAAAGTAACATAATAAAAAATACAATACTATATCTCAAGAATGTGGAGTTTTTTTTTTCACTAAAGAGAGGTCAAAATAGCCTAATCACTTATTACACATATTGGGCGTCATGTGCCCATTCCTATCTTTGAACAGCTGATTCCTAATACCCGTATGGAGTTGCTCATACATATCCCAATGTTAATGTATCTCAAGAATGTGGAGATAATTATTTCTTTAAAAAAAATACGAAACTGATAAAAGCGTTTTTTGTAAATCATTTTATTTACTCACATTGAAAGGCAATTTTACAAGAGCTAATTACTGAAATTAGGTGCAATATCAATGAACTATAAATTATTGATCTCTTAAATGGATCTAATTCCACTATAAAACGTGCTTTATGAGATCTAATATTGTACTAGTAGTGGTGGTTATGATATCATTTTAAATGGGTTTAACTTCATTTGAAAAAGCGTCTTATAAGGAGAGATTTACATCTTAATTTTAAATCTATAAGATCAAATATCACTCTAGCGATGTGAAATATTCTATCATAACTGTAAAAAATTTAAAAAAGAAAAACACATTGTTAATTGGAGAAACGAATTGAAAAGAAAACCATGGGCTAGCAACGTTTTCCATGTTGGAAATGCATTTTTAAAGAAGTTGATTTTTTTTTTTTAAGATTGGAGTCCACTAATTGGTTTCTTTAGTAGCACATGATACAGCTTAATGATGTTGCTTTCGGCAACCTGATATATGTGGCTCCCTATTGTTGGTAACCATTTTCATATGGCACTGTCGGTATTGAACTATCACACAATCATAAGTAATTATTTACTTTTAAAAAACGAAATTATTTACCGCATCTTAGATGATAATGGATTAATTAGTTCTATGATGTTAAGGGCAATTATAATAACAATGTGGGGTAAACTCACGACTAAAAAAATTATCTTCAAGGTTTCTCATCTCAATTATATTTAGTTTTGTTATTTAAATAACCATTAGGGATGATAGTGATTTCTAAATTTGTTTAAAGCTGTCATCATTCACTTACAGAAAAAAAACATTGAATTTAATTAATGTAAAGCAGTCATTACTCATTAGTTAGCTGTCACCCTAATCAATTAGTACCACGTCTAAATTATATATAAATGTATATCAATCAGAAAAAAAAAATATTGGTAATTAACTCTCAGTGGCTAAAAATATCACCGTAATATTGCAAAGTAACATCACTAAATCAAGTCATTATCAAGAAAAGATTGTTTTTTGGGTAATCGAAATTTCATTAATGAATGAGGCTACCGAATTAGTCGTGCCACAATGATTCATCATGTCATTAAATAACGAATTTTCCAAAACATTTAAACAGAAGTGCTTGATTGCATATCTTTAGCCGAGTAATGCCAAGACCACCAAATTGTTTAGGTGAGCAAACATCATCCCAAGTCACCTTTCATAGGACTCCTCCATTTTCTGTTCATTTTCAAACAAATCTTCTAAGATTTGTCCAGGCTTACCTATGGCTATAAAGCATGTTACTTTGGTTGTTGCTTATTTGGTTCATTTTTTTTATTGGTCACTTCCAGGTGGTAAGAACCCTATTGATTTAGACATGAGTGAGAAATATGGGTTAACTTTGAGGATGGAACAACCTTTGCTTCTTGTTCCTAAGTGTAAAATATACGAGAGATTTTGACATTGTTAGTTAGCTACTTTGTTACTTTTTCTTTTGGTGTTGTAATTAATAAAGATGGCTGCTTCTTTTGTTATCATGTTTATATGATTTTTGTTTTCAGAATTGGCTGAGGGGTTGGCAATTCAAAATAATTATGCTGTATCATCTACATGTTCAAAATAATTATGTGTGATATAAACACACAAAATTTTAAAATCGCATCAATCGTGTTGTATTATAATCGTTCAAGAAATTGCCAGCGTACTCGGTGCTGTTTCTGAACATTTCATATTGGATTGAATCATATTACGAGTTTAGGTCTCTAATATCAAGAGTGATTGAATTCCTGGGCAAACATCACTTCATGGAAACTGTCCTGTAATCAAAGAGGAGAACTGGGTGGCAACTAAATGGATTAGAGACCAGGAATTAATACTTGCAGTTGCATGCAGAATCAGTAAACATCAGATAAAATTCTTAATCTTGTAGATTTCTAGAAATTTTGTGCAAATGTAAGCAGCCGGACCCCAAGTTCATTTACTAAACAATTTAAGAAACTTAAACAAATGTTAATTAGACAAAATGAAAACGAAAGTTAAAACTTCCTGCAACAACTGTTTTTAGCTTTTGTTGAGTCAAAACTTAAAGGCACAAACAGATAGCAATTACCAACAAATCAAGGTGGCAACAATAATGCTAGTCAACAGATGTTCTTGCTCTCCGGCCACTTGTTTTTCTCATCTTTTTAGAGTTTCAAAGCTTCTGCGTCTTCTTTTCAGTCACTCCCTCCAGGTCCCGCTCCATTGCCACTTATAGGAAATCTTCACCAATTGGGAAAGAAGCCTCACAAAACCCTGACAGAATTAGCCATCGACAGTAGCTGCAACAGAAATCCTGAAGACCTCTGACCGGATTTTATCTGGCCGAACAACACCTCATGGTCTACCTGTTAATAACTACGGGACTACAAACCGGTCTCTTGGATGGGCGCCCGAATGCGATGAGCATTTTTTAAGAAACTATTGACTTCTTACAAATAGTTCTTGCAATATTAGAATAAAAATCTTATCTGCCGAAAAAGAGAAAAAGTAATAACAGCTATAGATGACCATTCAGAACTGAACAAAAATTTAAAAATCGAAATAACTGAATATACTTTAACAACCAAACTGATCCGTTTTATTTTGTTGAACCATTGTATCCTCATCCGTTTTAATGGTCCAATACTAATTTGTTCCTCTGTGGATGTGCTTAGTGGGAATCAAACTCGAGCTCTTCCTATAAACTCAACCTGCATTGCCAACTCCAGTTCGATTTTAGAATAAAAGAACACAAAAGAACAAAATTACCCTTCTCACTCCCTCAAACCATTCACCTCACTCAATGACCACCATCCAAACTACTCTGCCTACTCAAGTCAACCTTCCTTACTTAATGATCAAAACTGAAAAAACAGATCATTACAGGGCAGTAGAAGAACCTTAATCAATAGAAGACATTAATATTTGGAGTTCCAAAGAATTTCTTTTAATCCTGGAATCTCATAGAGGCCTGCAATTGCAAAACTTCGATTTTGACTTCTTGGTAAGTATAAAAAAACACAAACTTATATTTTAGCTTCTCATTGACATCACAATAACTTCTTGGTTGGTTTTCTAATTTTAGTTTTTGTTATAGACAATTATTAGCTTAGTCAGCTCTTTCAGTATGTAAAAACTTATATTTTAGCTTCTCATTGACATCAGCAAAATTAATATAAACATATATATATCACCACAGACAGCTGTAACGAAGTAATACAAGTTCGTTATCAAAAAAAAAAAGTAATACAAGTTCCTCCTCCCTTCATTAGAGGTATACCCAACTCGAATGCAGATTAGTAGATTAGTCAGACGCCAAAAAAGTATCTGAATAAAAGGTGACTTAACAAATAAAAAAATATAACAGTAAAGATTTCCAGAAATTTTCTGCAAATCTGAGCAGCCATACTGACCCCACCTGTTTGTACTAAACAATTGAAGAAACTTAAATAAATGATAAACAGACAAAATGTTAAGTATAACAATGACAAAAGGAACTTCTTCTGCAGCAACTGTTTTTAAACCTAATCTGTTTGAGTCAAATGGAAGTAGACAACATTAACATTGAATAATCCATCTTTCTAGTTTCTGAAAATCATGTCTGAAGCTGTTGTAACAGAAGGAATCAATGTTTTCCTTTCTGTTCTTGCTCTCCTTCCACTGGTTTTTCTCATTTTCAAGCTTTTCAAAGCTTCAATATCTTTTCAGTCACTCCCTCCAGGTCCCACTCCATTGCCAGTTATAGGAAATCTTCACCAATTGAAAAAGAAGCCTCATATAGCCTTTACAGAGTTTGCTAAGACCTATGGCCCTCTCATATCTGTTAAGCTCGGTACACAGCGCTTAATTATCGGATCATCACCAGCTGCTGCAACAGAAA
>CAODLS012213481.1:0-15832 GCA_948243855.1 Flueggea neowawraea | reverse complement strand
AATCCTAATTGCCAGGCTCAAGAGTGAAGCATCAGGTTTGAGACCTGCGGCATAGAAGGACACAGTTGTGGTTGGATTGAAACTGGCACCACCCATTAGAGCCCCAATGAAACTGAAAGTGAGAACAAAAACTGTTGCTACGTTTATGCTTGTGAAGAGACTCAACAATGATTTGGGTTGAATACCCATATGAGATGATATTGTGGATGTTGAGATAGCCATAAAGGGTAAGCTGAAAACCCACATGGATGTCAATACTGCATCTCCAATTGCTGCCTTGATCGTTCCCATCTTCTCTTCCGAACTTGGCTCTGCAAGTCCCTCTAGCTCCAAGTGTTGAAAATGGTGGTTGGTAGCTATAGGCGTGACATTTTTCCCCCTTTTTCTTGGTGGTGGTAGTTAGCACACGCTGTGTGTATTGGATTGTTAAAAAAAAAAAAGAAAGAAAAAGAAAATGCCGTTCTGGGAATCTGGGGTCACTTATATAGAAGAGAATCAACATTAGTTAAAAAGATTATTTGATACAGTCGTCCTATGCTCCGTAAATCCTCACTCTTTCTTTAAAGATTTTATTTTTTCTGCTAGATCTTCTAGAGTTTACTTTTGGCTTATTTATTTAAAACATAATTTTTCTATAAATTCTTGTTTGTGCCAGGATTTTTTTATTTGTATAAATAATATAAATATCTATAAAATAATATAAATATCTGTTATTATTAAACAATCATTGCCTTTTACTCTAACTTCTTAGTTTTAATCTCTTGTTACAAATTTTATTTTGAACTATAACACATACTGTCAAGACCCATTTCCGAACCATGATCAATATATAAAGCGAACTGTCTATAAAAATTCGACCCGTCTCGTACAAGCCTCAAAGATCAAAACATACTACTCAAAACGTTTACTTATTATTTAAAAATGTTTAACGAAAATGTTTATCGTTTAGAACATAAGTAGTAAAAATAAATAATATAAATAAAAAATATATCAACGCATAAAATCAGGTTATAGAATATCAAATAAAAATGGCAAACTCGTAACCCTATGGCATCCCAATGCAGAGCTCTAACAACACAAAAAGAAAGCTTGGACAAAAGACATTACTAGCCAATAGACGTCTCACTAGTAATCAAGATGCAGAACGGTTGCCGAAGTCAAAATCTGTGAACTTGAGATACAAGAATCAAAGTAGACAGAGAAATAAAGGGGTCAGGGTCTAGTGAGGAATAACACTCCAAACCGCCTCATACGTGAATCAGAAAGACTGTTTTGAAAATGGTTTAAAACTACCATATGCAATATAAATATATAAATAAATATATACATGTTAATACATATTAGTGTTCAAAAATCATTTTCCAAAACGTTCGCAAGTAAAGCAAACAACAGGCACGAAAAACATATCAAATACATATATCGTGAATATGGGATCATATCAAATGTGTGCATCTGACACTAAAACATATGTGATGTGGACTCTGCCACTAATCAATAACTCATCATGTGTTGGATCAGAATACATGACTACCGACATCCCTAGTAGCTGGGATTTCTCAAAGCAGTGGTATACCAAAGTCTACTACTACCCGTAGCATTGGTGCTCTATATTAGAAAACCAAAATCATGTTATACTATTACATAGTATAAAATCAAAGCATGGGATTAACATCAAAATCTGTAAATAGATATATAATACATATATATCGATTTCAAAACACAGTACTGATTATAAACACATAACCAGTTTATTAATTAGTCAATCCTCAGATTAGTCCATATTCAAATAGCATGTCCAGCATAACAAAAACAATAGTAGTTTCGAGACACAACCTATGTGTCTGAAACTGTTATTCACTCACCTGGAAATTCAAGCATAATAGTCAGTCAAGCCCCACTCATCGGTGGATGGTCTTGCGAACAGGAACAAGAAGCTGAACAAGCAAATATATATCAACAGATATATCAGGAATCAATCGAAATGCAGTACAGTGACAATACCAAATACATTATATGCAAATACAAATGCGGACTCTCAAAGTCGCCAAAGCTCATAACCGAATGATAATCTATCACTCTGAACCCAAAGTCCAAAATCTACGTAAGATTACAGTTTGGTCTCCGACCAATGTAAAATTACGTTTTAGTCCCAAGACTTGGCAAATTACAAAATGGTCCTCAAAATATTCCAAATCTAGTATTAAGTCCATAGTACTTCAACAATCACTAATTAATCCTCAAAATCCCAGATATATGTAATTAGACTCTCTAATTCTATCAAATTACATTTAACTCCCTAAATGCACAATATCACACTTGGTCCTTCAAAGTTAAATTACCCAAATTGTCCAACTTTTGATTCAACCGATAGAAATCAATTTCAATCACCCACATTGGTTAATAACGACCTCCTAAGCATGAATTAAACCTCCTTTCCAAGAATCAAACACCAAATCATTAAGAAATCTCAACATTAAATTCGGATTTCTTGAGCCCATTGAAATAAATCATCAAATCATAATACCCAACTCAAATCCAAGTGTTTCTAACTCTAATCCATCAAGATATATTAGAAACAACTCATATTCTAACAAGAAATTCACCAAAATCCGAAACCCTAGCTCAAGAACAACTCATTTCGTTCAAACACAAAAACCTCTAAAACCGAACTTGAAATCCCATGATTTCAACCTCAAACAACCTTAATCTAACCACATTCAACTTCTATAGCAACAGAAAATGAAAATCCAAACTAAATCCCTAATTTCGTTCAAATCATAGAATGGGTGAATGTGATGCAAAAATAACCAAAAAAAAGTGATTAAGGAGTGTTTCTTACCTCAAGAATCCAAGTGGAAGCAATGAAAAGTGATGGAAGATGAAGAGAAACAGATTTGGGAGTCATTTCGGTGGTTGAGAGGAGTTATGGCTGAATGAGGGGCGAATAGGGGTATTTATAACCCTTCAGCGTTTAAAAGCTGCGCTGCACCAAAAATCGCCCAGAAAGAGCATTCTACGTGCATGACACCCTTTCTATGTATGTAGCATGCCTCTTATGTGCATAGTGGAAAGTACAACGCAAGTAAATGGCCTCCCTCAGCTCTCTTCCCAAATCAAGATCTAAAACTCTCGACCCAGATCTATGATCAACGCACACATTGCACGCGCACAACACGGTATTACGTGCGTAATGCTTCTTTTATGCGTGTAGATGAATGAACAGAAGGGGGTATAATGCGCGTAGTATCCTTCCAGCTTTCCCTGTGTGCACAAACTCCACTTCTAAGGCATTTCTAACTTAGGGTCATTAACACCAACTATCCTGAGATCAACCAAACACCAAAACTCACCAGAGTAGTGTATGAACTAACTCTGAACACCCCGATTCATTAAAGAATCAAACAGAATGCTACAGAATTCCTATCAAAACGGGCGGGATATTACAATAACCTTTCACCCTAGTCGCATACCCTAGAAATATGCATTTCATTACCTTAGGCTCCAGTTTGTCATCACTAACATGAGCATAACCAAATATTTTTAGGCCAAAATAATTAAAGGGTTTACCGGACCATATCTCTTGAAGATTCTTAAAATCAATTGCAGTCGATAGAGATCTATTTACCAGATAAGCTACAGTGTTAACTGCTTCAACCCATAACTGCTTCGATAATCCAACATCTATCTTCATGCATTTAGCATGTTGTAAAAGTGTTTGGCTCATCCGTTCTGCAACTCCATTCTGTTGTGGCGTATGTCGTACAATGTAGTGTCTCACTATACCTTCTTTTCTGCAGAACTCGTGGAATTCTTGGTTACAAAATTCCAATCCATTACCAATTCTAAGTGTCATGACTACTTTCCTGGTCCATTTCTCTACCATAGTCTTCCACTCCTTGAACTTATTAAACACCTCATCCTTAGATTTTCAGAAAATACACCCATACCTTTCTAAAAAAGTCATCGATAAATGTCACAAAGTATCTGCATCTACTATGGGACTCCACTGGAGAAAGACCCCACAAATATGATTGAATATATTCAATGACCCTCTTAATAGTGTGACTACATGTACTGAACTTCACCCTGCATTGTTTACCCATAACACAAGTCTCACGTAACTTCAACTTTCCAGTCTCATCATCACCTAATAGCCCTTTCTTACTCAATGTGGACATTCCCTTCTCACCCATATGCCACAACCTTCGATGGCACAACTATGTACTATTATCCTTCTTCTCTTCAAAATCAATAGCCACAAACCTCGATACTGCCGAAGTTCCCAACACTGAACTACCCATCAATATATAAATCTCATACTGCAACTTGCCTTTCATCACCATAAGATCTTCAATAGACACTTTAAAAGCTCCACCACTTCCAAAAAATGTGTACCCACAGAGATCAAATTCTTTCGTAGTCTAGGGCCAAATTAGGCAATCAATGTCCTAACCATTCTATCAAATATTTTAATCTGCACTTAACCACTACCCTTGATATTCAGCTCCCCATTTTACATTGCCATTTTGCTTTTTTAAAGATATTAAATAGCTCCTGTGAATAAGTCATATGATACGAAGCACCAATATCTAAGACCCAAGTTTCTGTAGAACTAGTTGTATTCACTATCAGAACATCACCTCCTTCTCCCTTGTCAGAACTATCTTGTTTTTCAGAATCCTTCTGAGCTACTACAACCTGCACATTACCATTCGACCCCTGTTTGTTTCCCTTCTTTCTTTATGAACAATTCTTTCTGAAGTGCCCCTTCTTTTTATAGTGAAAGCATCTCAATGCAAACTTCAATTTATAACGCGACTTACTACGTCCTCCACCATTTTGTTCCATGCACCTGCCTCTACTCACAGTTAACCTAGTCTCCACATTGCCTTCACCAAAACCAAAAACCAACTTCTTTAATTTCTTAGACTGTAGAACATCATTAACATCATTTATAGAGATACTATCCCTAACATCCATCATAGTATCTACAAAATTATCATACGAGCTAGGCAAAGAAGACAACTAAATCATTGAGATTTCTACTGTGATAGGCTTTCGTGTCTCCTCTTTCACTATGGCAAGATGAAGCAGGAGGAAGGATACATAAGTGAAGAGGAGGAAAGCTGATCATTTTGGTATTTGTTTTGTTGTGCAGTAACTGTAATTTTGAACAATGTATAGTTTCTTTCTTTTTCTCATTAGTTAAGAATATTTTACATTTGATGAAAAAATAAAATTGTAAATGTTTAGTAATTGATCTATATAGTTATTACATATCTTTGTTTGATATATTCCTACATGATCTTCTGTTGTGTCTTGCTTGTCCACACCTTCCACAGTGCATCTTTGCTACCTTCTCAACGTTTGTTTTGTACCTTCTCTTTTTTGGTTTTCCCACTTTAGGTTTATGAACTGGACTTTTTACAACTTGCTTCACGTAGGCGTTCAAGAGTTATACCTTGGAAGACTTCACCCCCGTTACCAAATGGGCATTCAGGAGCTGCCTCTTGGAGGCTCGTGGTTCATGGATCGGGGTTCGTGGTGCATGGTTCGTGACTCACCCCGCAGAGCTCATCCACTTCACATAGTCCACAACCTTGTTGAGTTCACCGACTTGCCTTGTAATGCTCATCCACTTCACGTAGTCCTCGACCTCATGGAGTTCACCGACTCGTCTTGCAGAGCTCATCCACAACACGTAGTTCTCAACCTCGCCCAGTTTTACCAGCTCGAGGAGTTCACCAACTCGAAGAGTCTACCGGTTCGTGGTGCATGGTTCTTTGTCCTCCTTGGTTCCTACAATCCTCATGACCTCATCCTGCAAGACGTACTTGTTGCCTTAAACAAAAAGATCGGCCAATGTCCTCGGCTGGTCTAGGGACAATGACTCCTGGAGTTGGACCGATCGCATCCATTGCAGCATTGCGACCACTATCACTCCGGGTTGTAGACCGTGGACTTCAAGAGTGACATTCTTGAACCTATCCACATATTATCGTAGAGTCTCATTCTCACTCTGCCTTATGCTCAGTAGGTACGTGTCATCCTTCTTACGTTTATTGTTTATGATGAAGGCGTTGATGAACTCTTTCCTCAACTCGTCGAAGCAGGAGAGCGAAGCCTCCTTCAGTGCATTTAACTATGAACGAGCATGGTCCTTTAGCGTTATCGAGAACACGTGACACACGATAGCGTCCTCCCATCCATAAAGCATCAAAGTGGCCTCATAATTCTGAATGTGCTCATGCAGACCCTCTTTTCCCTAGAAAGTTTACGGTTGAGGCATCTTAAACTTTGGGGAAGTGATTATCTCATGACCTCCTTGGTGAATGAGACTTTGGCTATCTGTTGCTCGTCCTCCACAGGAACCAACTTCTTTTGCTCAAGCACTTTCTCGATAATCTTCCTCATGTCCTCCATTTCTCGAGCATGCATCAAGGACTGGGGCTCCGCTTCAGCCTTTGTTGAAGGAATCCAATGTTCACCTTTGTATGTACTTTCCACCACCTCGGGACATTTCTTTGTTCTAGCTTTGACCCGAGCTTCTAGAAAAGAAACATTGAAGTGCTTTTGACGAGGTGAAGAATTTGGTTGCTCAGTAAAGCGAGAAGGTTGATGATGACTTTGTTGCAGAGCGCCAAGCCTTTCGGGGACTCCTCTAATCTGGGCATTTTGGGCATAAGCGAGCAACGTGGGTGGAAGTTGTGCCTGAGGAAGAAGCTGTTGGAACAAAGCTACCATCTCGCCCAAAACTTTCTGGTTCTCCTCGTTCTAGTTCCTCATCTCTTCATAGTCGACAAGTGGAACGGTTGGGATGACCGTTCCCGAGGCTCTCGCTTTAGCACCAACTTCCTTTGCATCCTCATCGAGATGTCCAGCTTAGTTTAAAGGCGTAGCACCATGGCGAATTAACAGGTGTTGTCGGTGGACTTCTTCTCGAACGTCGACGAACAAGGTTTTTCGTTCAGTCCCCACAGACGACGCCAATTATTGTTGCCTTGAAAAATAAAAACAATAAAGAAGAAAACTCGAACAATCGAGAATCGTGAGTGTCATCTCGAGACCTGAAAATACAGAACAAGAAGAGATCGGGATGCTCCCGGGGAGTCTCCGACGCTCAAATCAGTATAGATTTTAGCAGAATATTAGTATGTGGAGAGTAGGGCCTACTTTGACGAGAGGTTCCTCATCTCTATTTATAGAGTGGTCGTCCAATGTTCATGTCTAGTAACGTTTTTTATTATTCATTACAACTTGATATTTAATGAATTTAATGGGTTTTACCCATGTCTCATCACTCACTAAATGTTTCACTCACCAAGTGTTTCACTCTTTCTCTCTTGTTAGGAATTGTTAGGGTGCTGATACCAAAATGTTATTTTCTTATGCTCTAAGCTCCTCAAATGAATGCTGAAAAGCAAAAGCTCATATTATTGAAGTAGAAGAATTGAGGCTTTATATCAGCCTTTATAAAACAAAAAAATATAAAATAAAGGAACCACTAAAGATGTGGTCAGTTGATTATAAGGAAATCAAATCTAAACTGAGATCCTAAAAATTAGGATATTATTCTCAAAAAGCAATGGCTCAAAAATGACTAAGTCAAATTGAACTTAGTCACCAAAAAACCCAACAAACTCTACCAGTGGCATCCCCGGTAACAACAAAAAATAGGGCTATATAAATTTGGTATGATTTTCCAGGAACGTTTAGACCACTTTGGTATTATCTATTGAGAGATTTCTTTCTTAATTTCAGGATATATAAATTTGATTTCCAAGTCAAGTAATGATAACCGTGTTAGGAATGAGATAAAAGTTTCTGAAAAGATAGGGATCCAATCGGAGACCAGAACTTCATGTTTTTTAGTTAAACAAACCTTTTTGAAAATGAGAGGATGCAAATGTTTATTATATTTAATTTCCGGGATGAAATGGTTAATTTTCTAAAAGTATGCGGAACTGAGTCTGACACTGCTAACACCATTGTTGGAACTATTGGTTTTGTAGACAGCGCCAGCACTTAGGAATCATATTCCTTGAGAACGCTAAGTTCTAGTTCCAGATCTGATTTTGTACTAAAACATTGCGGAGAGAGATGACACAGTCCTCGTCGCCGTCTTCAGCTTCATCGAAAAGAAAGAAAAGACTGGGATGGATAGAATGGCTTCGGGGATGGTCTTATGTGATACACGAAATGTTGTTCCAGAGAATAATGGCTAGTCACTTGCAGAATCCTCTTCCTTTGCCTCCTGTCGATGGCGTTACTTGTATCGTCACTGGATCAACCAGCGGCATAGGGTCTCAAATTGCCCGGTACTGCACAAAACTAAATTTCATGCAATTCTGGCTTCACCTTTTTGTTTATTTACGTTCTAATCGCTTTGCATTTTTAGACATTTTATAAAATTTAGTTGGCAACTCAAATTAGCAACTCGAATGGTTTTCTAATTATGAGTTGATTCTTGTACTTTGCGTTAAATCATTTGGTGAAATTAGCACTGATTTGCCTTTCTTCATTTCGCAGCACAAATTGAATGGAATGAATTTGTAATTCTGATGCAGGAAATAAATTGAAATAAATTTGTGTTTGAAAAAAGTTGATGGAGAGAACTGGAAATTCTAACTAATTTTTGATAGGTTCACAATGTTGAGCTTAGAATAATTAGTTGTTTCGGTAATTTATACTCATAATATGCAGAAGTTAGTGATGATTGACTTTATTTTTAACAATTGAAATCTGGATGAGCAAATTTGAAATCAGTAAAATGCCTGACCTTTTGATATATTCACTTACAAAAGTGTTAATAATTTGTGGAATTTACTTGAAAACTCTCATCATTACAGTAATACTTGATTACTAAAATTTTCAAGTTGTATTTCTTAAATATACATAATTAAATGCAATCTTATGCTGTTAGTTGATGCACCATTACTTGAAATGGTGTGCATCAATTTCTTCATTTATATCAGTTCCTTTTGCTTCAACTTTCTGCTGATTATCTTGTTTGTTATTTGTAACAACTACCATTAATGTGTCAAGTACTTGAGCAGCGTACATTAAGAAGTGGGACATTTTAGAGACTATTAATTTCTTGTTTGAACTTTAGTTATTTTTCATCTGTCTTTAGTAACTAATTATACTATTTTCTTCTATCCATTAGACAACTGGCAGAGGCAGGAGCTCATGTTGTTATGGCGGTGAGGATTCCAAAAGCAGCACATGACTTGATCCATAGGTGGCAGAATGAATGGTCTGGAGTGGGTCTGCCTCTCAATGTTGAGGTATATGATGTTGACAACTTGAAGTCTAAACAATCCTCTTCTTTTTTCATGTCTTGTTTACGTTTTGCATTGCTTCCACCTTTGAATAAATAATTGGCAATGGACTTAGATCTTTTTGCTTTGATAATTTCTTCTTAGTTTCAGTTCCATTTGGATTTTGCATGAATACTTTGATGTTGTTATTGTTAAGGTGATGGAGCTTGATCTTCTCTCCTTGAAATCAGTTGTGTCATTTGCTGAAACATGGAATGCACGTTGTGGACCTTTGCATGTCCTAATCAATAATGCGGGAATATTTTCCATTGGAGGTGGGTTTTTCTCAACCATTTGACCCTATATTACTTGCAATTTTTTTCTTATGCTTAGGACATGATACTGCAAATTATGTAATAGCTCTAGTTGATGACTTGATCAATTTTTGTAATCAGAACTGCAAATGCAATTTCTCTTCATCTTACTTTTGGTAACCCAAATTAAAGGAACATGTCGGCAAGCACCTAAAAGTTATTTAGAAGGGATGACAGAGCTATTTCAAAATGCTCAATCATTTTGTTTCGGCACATGCCCATGCTCTAAAATCAAGTCAGAATGTGTGTTTCAGCTAGTTTAGGAGTTGCGAGGTTTTGCTTTAGTTATTACAAACTAGTGCTGTCTTATTAATTTCATCTTTCTAGAGTCAATTCCATTTGTTTTGGCACCACCAGCGTGAATCTAGGGGTTGCAACAGCTTTGTTATTCATTCTGTTATGCGTTTCCATTTTCTGTTATTCAATTCCATTTGTTAGTTTTTTGACTGTAGTGTAACTTTAACTCTATAAATATGTATTGGAGAAATCTCTTTTCATTATGTGAAGAAAAACTATATAGTTTTTGCTTACTCTCCTTACTATCTCTTCTCTATCTCCATCTCTTTGTGTTCTTGTCTCACTCCTTGAATTTTTTTTCTTTTCTCTCAAACTTCTCTAATCTGTTCTCTCCCTCTCTCTCTGAATCTGGTACGCATCATTTGTGAAAATTTTAAAAGGAGTAACAGCAAATGAAATAACCAACAAACCAAATAGCAAAGATGTTGCTGTGGCAGCTCCGAATTCTCTGTGCTGGTTGCAGCAGATGTCCTGCCAAATCTTTTCTCAAAATGCACAGCATTGCTAACCCCATATGCACCACATCATCCTGTATTAGTGTTTAGATTCTCTAAAATCCATTGGCTTGGTTAACTTAGTTAATGAACTGAATTGAATTAGAAACTAAAATTATTAAAAAAAAAATATGTATCAAACTGAACCCAACTATATTTTAAATTGAATTGAGTTTTGTTGGTTCTTTTGGTTTGGATTGTTATGTCTTCAGGAAATTGGGTTGAGTCACATGGTGATGGTGGGAAGGATTAGCCTTTATTATTCTCTGGTTATTCTTCTCTCTGAATCCATGGAAACATATGGTTTGCAGTTCTTGCAGGGAGCTCGTTAGAGAGAGCTATTTATCTTAAGTTCTATATATTCTGATTTTTATTGATAAGGCATATTAAGTCAATGTAAAGCATGCCCTTTCTAATTTAGAATACTCATCAGATTAGGAATAGAAGATCCTAAGGAATAAAATAGCACATCACAGGAAATTTGAGTGAATACTCTGCTCTTATAGCTGAATAGGGAAACTGTAGAATTATGGCCGTGTAAGCATTGCTTCTTTTCCTTTGACTTTCGTTGGTAAGCTTGGCCCAAAATGCATCTCAACATGGACCAAATTGTGGAATTTACTAATCTTACCAAGTTATCAAAATTGCTCTTATAGGTGAATTGAAAAATTGCGCTTATAGCTGAATAGGAAAATGCTCTTACACTTCTTGTTACTCAAGTTGGTTTTGCTTTCAAATTACTAATCTTAGTTACCAAACAAATGAATTGCGAGATACAAGAATTCAATAGGAAAAAATCTTGCCAAAGATTTAAACTGATTTGAGTAATACTACTATCATAGTAGCAAACGTATCTTAGATATGCTGTTTGTGATTGCTATTCTTTCTTGATTTACCAATCTTATATTATTTGCAGGTTTATCTGAAAAATGAAATCACTATTAGTTGCCTATTACTGTACGTAGCTTGTTTGTGTTGGTTGTAACAGTCGGGTCGGTCCATTTGGGAATCACAAAACACTCGGTGTTAATTGTAATGGTCTGTCTCTTAATGTTTAGTTGAAAAATTAGCCATGTTTCCTATAACCTTTTTTGTTGTTATCACTACTGCAGAACATAAATTACTTCTTTTAATCTCTTTCTAAATTGATATTTTTCAACATGCATTCACTTGTACTTTTTTGGGCAACAACAACTGACTGATGAACTCATTCTATATTCAGAACCACAAAAGTTTTCAAAAGATGGATATGAAGAACACATGCAAGTGAATTATTTGGCTCCAGCATTACTTTCAATATTGCTTTTGCCATCACTGATTAAAGGTTCTCCTAGCCGGATTATCAACGTGAATTCAGTAGTAAGTTCCTTTGCCAAAGATTACATAGAATATCCCCATTCGACCCCTGATTTTCTTCTCAGTACAGCCTGGCTTTTCCCCTTGAGTTAATGGCAATTACTCCAGATGCTCCTTAAATTATTGTCGTAAGAATAATCTTAGAAGAGATTACGTCCCCACCAAGAGTATATGGAATTCAACTTTTCAAATGCTTTTTTTTTTTTAAATTTTCTTAGTTATTAAATTTGGAATTTGAAATAGTTTATTGACAATCTTTCGATACATTTAGATAAATGATTTTCTAAAAGGATTAGCCATCTCCTTTATGTGTCCAATATTTATTCAAGAACTGTGCAAAATAATTATGGACCAGTTTTCCTTTTCCAGTTAAAACTGTAATAAAGTAGTCTTACCTTGAAACATTGCTGGTGTGCTTAAAGGAAATGAAAGTGCTCCAACATTTACCTCTTACATTTTATTGGAAGAGACTGATGACTTCTATTGGAATACAACATTTACCCCTTACATTTTCTCACAAAATACTTCTTCGTGCCTCTTTCTTGCCTTATATCAAGCTCTCTCTTTGCCATGCCCGCTCTCTCAGTAAGAGCTTATGCTTTTTTGGCTGTGCGGATTGCAAGGTCCTGGGAGGCATATTAAGAGTGAAGGCAAAACTGTGTAAAGGTGTAAGAATTGAATACAAATGACAGGCAAAGAAATCACAAATCTGCCTCTAATGCAAGTTCAAAATATAAGCATAAATCACAATCTAGTCTAGTGCAGTAATACATAAAAAACTCCTAGCTTAAGCAGGAAACAAATCTAACCAAAACTTTTATCTTCACAAATAGGTAGACCATTAAAACAGTTCTAACTTCTTCTTTTCTGAGATGCATTATGTTGGCTTTGTTGACACAGAAGACATGAATGTTGTGTCAGGAAAGCGGAAGTATACAAGTTTGGTAGGATATACCAGCAGCAAGTTAGCACAGGCGGGCACCTTTTCTTTTTTTCCACATCTAATAAGTTGATGGAAAATTTTTCTTTAACTTTTATTTGTGTCTGTGTTTCTATCTATTTTGTTTATTTTTTTATCCATCTTATGTTGTTTATCGACCTTTAGGATGGTTGAACTCTCAGTTCAATTTCACCACATCTTATTGTTTAGGATGCCTTTTCTTATGGGATGAGGCTTATTTAAGTAAAATAACATGAACTTTGAATTTTATCTATTCATGTCACAGAAGTCTTAAGCTTATAATTCTAATACACATGCTGAGGTTAAAAATGATATATTTTTTGCTCTAATTCTTTTGGTTTTAGCCTTGCCATGATAACAATTGGGCACTTTTCAGTGCTAATTCAACTGAAACAATCATATATAGCATGTATCCTGTTTATGTCAACTCAATAACAGACTAAACTAGTGAATTTTAATATAGAAAAAGCTCAAAGTTTATTTATGAATAAGTGCAGAACTTTGTGACACAGGTTGGAAAATACCTGCAATTGTTTATTTAATTTAAATAAGCTTTAGGTGGGTAAAAAAATTATTGTTGTATGTGATGATTATAGTAAGTATCACTTGGCAATTTTAGCATGGAAATTGTATTTGAGTTTTGAGTTCATATCCAGTTCAGTTGAAATCTGAACTAGGTTTGCCTGTTATTTTTTTTTAAAATTTTTCTCTGTTGAAAGTTTGCGTTGAATTCCAACGATATTTGTGGTGATTAACTATAATTTAAGGCTTCTTTTTCAGTTATCGTAGCAAGTCATTATCATTCACTTGTTTCATTTGTTAACTCGTGTACAATTAGTAACATGTGGGTCCTTGTATTGCAGGTTATGTTTAGTAGTGTTTTGCATAGGCGACTACCTGCTGAAGCTGGAATCGGTGTTATGTGTTTCTCCTGGAATTGTCCACACAAGTGTTGTAAGATCTAAATCATTCAAGTTTTTTCTTTTTCCTTTTGGAAAGCATATTTATAGAACCTTACAGATAATTTTATATAGAACTTAGGGTCAAAGAGATGAAAAGTGCGCAATTTCATTAATGAAAACAAGATTAGGAATTTGCAAGCCTATTTCTCTCCCTAGCCAACAATGGCTTGTTACATGCACACTTTTTTTTTTTACTCACTCATGTCTCCTCTCTACAGAATTTCCTTATGGAGACATCATCCAAATCCTAACAAACTTCACACGTCAGCCTTTTAGAACTATTTCACCTAACAAACACAATACACACAATGGAAATTTAATAATTCATTACCATCAAGGATGATATCAATTTCAATTCAAATATAATCATTCACCTGCCATGTACCAAGGATTTTAGGTCCAGAGTATACTGTGGCGCATTTAGTGTTTCTAATACAGTTAAACTAAACAAAACAAATTGAAATAAGTACGATAATCAAGTCAGCATAACTAATATGCTGTAGTCAGGTTGAAAACAGGATTAGGAAGTGTTGGAATATACGATTTAGGAGATTGAGTGGAGAAGTTAGTTCCTATAAATTAGCTAAATCAAATATGTTAGCCGTTAGTGTACAGTTAGTTTCCTAGTTTAGCTACACTATTGTACTATATAAACACGTACTCATATGATGAAAAATATAGAAATACACGTACCTATTCTTATTCCTATTTTCTCTGGAGGAAGGGACCGAAATCTGCAAGGCTGAAAACAGGTGAGGAGGTGACTGAGGCTCAACATGTATGTAACACGCATACATTGGATTATGCATATAGCTTATTTTGAAATAACACTTAATAATTTTTTTCAAAAATTTTCATCTTGAATGTCATACATATTTGATAAATTGAAAAATTAAACAAATACGATTAGAATTCTTATGTAATATTTATATCAAAATAGACAAAGCAATCCTCTGATATTACAAAGGCCTACTTTTTTAATCATATTTCAACATGGAAATCAATTCTCTTTTCTTAGAAATTCATATTTCAATTGGCACACATTCATATACATATATATACATGAGGGGCCAAAATTAAATGCAGTGGTTGCGAAATTGAAATTGCAACTTGCGATAATCAATTACTTCTTCTGCTAATAGAGTATTCTAGCAAATACTTCTCCTCTTGACTGAAGCAATAATGGAAACAAATTGAACATACATATGCCCTTCGTACATACAAACAAAAACTTCTCCAAATCATTTTGGTTTCTCACAAACCAACATTTAAACCATATGACAAATTTAATGAATGGATTTAATATCCAGTCTTTTAACCATCAAAACTCAATCTTGTTCAAAATCAAAATCACATACCAATGTAATAGCTAAAATCTCATATTAAAATCATAATCCTTATATGCATAGAAAGTTCAAAACCATATTATAAGTTATCATATTCAATATCATTTCAATTCCAAAATTCCAAACATAATTTCAAAAATAAAAAATAGGCATTTTCGAATATCGTACGCATTCAAATTAAGCAAAACAAAACAAATATTTCAAATGCAAAATTGAAGTCATATGTATGCAAATTACTCAACTCATATTGGAATCCAAGTGTTTGAGGGTCGATAGCTTCAACTCATAATACAAAAGATATGATGTTTCATTGTAACCTCAACTCATGATACTTGTATAATTAATTATACATTGTTTGCATGCTGGGCTTCTTCTATGTCTACTGTAATTGTATTTCATCCAAATGCTTATGATTCTCTGGACCATAGCCTTAAAATCTCATCATTTATTATAGGAACTTCATGCTATGATTTTGTATACTCATTGATCCAGTGAAATACGCCCACGTGCCATGATATCATTTGTACTCGCCAAATATCAATAGCTTAAGAAATGCATCCGCAACTAAATAGATTTTTTCATTTACTTTATCTGTTAACCACTGCATAATTTTATGAATAGAACCTGGGTTAGAAGCAAATTTTAATGGTTACTATTATTCAAATGGCTTTTTGTCATTTGCTTATTTTCTGTTAACCATTGCACAATAACGTGAAGTAACTTAAAAATCAAACCTTTGGCCATTGCTTTTAGTGAGACGACTTTCATGGATTATCTAATGA
>CAODLS012213414.1:0-16859 GCA_948243855.1 Flueggea neowawraea | reverse complement strand
AATATATTTTAATTATATTCGGGAATATTATTTTTGAAAAATGTATTATTGTTAAATTGTTTTAATTCGGTAAATAAGCCGATTAATAATATGAATTTGGGTAGTTTCTGTTCTCCGAGACTTGTGCGAAATGGGCCGGGCTTCCACAGACGATTCGTCTCGTACGCCGGTCGCGGTCTCGGGAATGGGTCGTGACACTACACATCGAGCACTCCTTAGGAGATCGAAGCGTCGACATGCCAGTTACCTATGAAGATCTTGTACTCGAACATAAGCCAATGGGGCGCAAAAAGTACGTTGGTGGCATAGTTTTCTTGAATTTTGTAATCATCTACTTTGTGATGATATCTTTTTTAGGGAGTGATATCGGTTTGTGCAGCCTCCTTTTTTATTTCCATTTTGTATTGGATTTTTTATTTCTATTAATAATACTTTGGAGCTTAGGAGCATGAAGATGGTGCTATTGGGATGTCAACCTAATTGGAATATTATGTTGCACTACTAATTCCTAACTCTCCAACATCTCATGAAAAAAAAAACAGTGAGTAGGGTCAAATCCGTAGGGATTGGTAAAATTTATCTATTCATAGTAAAAAATAATAAAAGTAAAGAGGAAGGTATTGTTTTGAAAACAAAATAAACAAAATAACAAGTAAATGGTAAAGCAAACAAGAATACAATTTAAGATGAAAATCAATAATAATAAAAGTCTAATCAAGGTACATCTTCGTTTTACTTTGTAACTTCATTACAGGCTCTAAAAATCAATCTAAATAATTCAAATGGACAAGTTACAATTACAAGTGGCACACTCAGTAACCAATCTTTACTTACTGTTTCAGTAGTTCTAGGATGTCTTACAATCTTTTCCTTACCAATAAACAATCATTGGGATGTTCTATAGGATTTAATCCATGACAACATTAAGAATTTTAGATACCTTAACGAAGCCAACAAACATTAGATGCTCGATTCATTTAGACTTGAATGTTCAATTGCCTTAACAATAGTCGAAGCTCATTATTACAACAACTATGTTAAGATATCACTTATGTTAAAATATGCAATTATGAATCATAATTCTAACTGGCAATATATCATCTCATTAATCAACCCAACTATTATTGAATCAATCAACAAAATAGTAATAAAAAACTAAAGTGCATGAATCAAGTAAATACTCAAGTAAAAAAGAACGGTTAAGAACAATGCCTCACAATTTGTTGAAGTTCAATTTTGATTATACCTTGACTAGAAAAGAGTTTAGTAACATATAATATATTAAAACACATAAAAATAAAATAAAAACCATAGTAAATTCATTGAACCCCCTCAAGGTCTAAAAAGATGACTATTTATACTAAAACCCTAATCTTAACCTATTTAGGAATCCAAATCTAACCATAGAATCAGTCTTCTATTCCAAAAATAATTCCTTAGAGAAAAATAGGAATATTAATTGATAAATTGTCCAAATAAAAACTCCTTTAGTTCGGTCCAGATGTCCATAAAAAGGTGTCCACATCAATAACGCTCTTTAAGAAAATTCATCCAGATCAGCCCATACACGGCATGGACCTGCTCTGCATATAGATCCCAGACTTAGCTTCCAAAACTTGCACAAAAATTAGCTCTCTTTGAGTATTTTTCGAACTTTCCATGATCTGATCATCAAACACAAAACCAACGTAAAAGAGAAGAAAAGACAGTAAAATGACATTAAATTAGCCGATAAACAAAGACTAAGCACAAATAACGCCCTACCAACTAATACTCATTATTTTTAGAATAAATACAAATGTGTCTACTTAAATGGGGCAATAGAATATAATGCATTTTTTTTATAATATTGGAAATTCTCAAGAATTCCACTAGAGCAGAACAATGCGACTCCAAATTCATGAAACAAAACAACTTATTTGATATCAAAATGTCTGATTCTGCTCTATATGTATTTTGTTGAATGTGTAAGAGATGATTGATGGGATTTCATTTTATGTTATGTATTTGCTTGAATGTTTAAAAGATGATTGATGGGATTTAATTTTATGTTAGTGTATTTGGATATGTATTTAACATATGATTCATGAGATTTAAATTGTCTTTGATTGTATTAGTGATTTAATTTTATGTTGTGTAATTTGTTTGTATTTAAGTTATGATTGATTTTTTTTTTTGTATTTAAGTTGAATTTGTTGGAAAAAAATCTCCGAGGACCGAACGGGAATTATCCCCTTTTTTCATCCCAACAGTCCCGAAATTTCAGGTATTTCGGTTCGGTTTTGTCAGGACTTCGGGACAGTTCCAATTCTAGGGAAATCAGGATTTCGAGATTTTGGAACGGTTCCGGTTCTTTCAGGATCTCTGAACCGAACTGACCCATGAGCACCACTATCTAACACTACATTATTATCCAAAATCTTAAGTCATTAGGATATAGGTCCTTGTTACTAATATACACTTCATACTCATCACAATTCTCCAATATGGGATTCCTCCATTCACACTTTCATTCCCAAAAATCTTTCCTACAAGTGTGAATTTTGTCGGTATTTTTACATGAGGATTGTTATGAGAAATGGGAGCTTGAAAGTTATATTTCATTCATTGAAAAAGTATGACTTAAAATACACATAATTTTACCACAAAACTAAGAAAAGACTATTATCCACTAAACATAGGCCACTACTAGATATGCATAACTCAAACATAGCTTATGGGCATAACAAATATTGGTATATTACCATCAAAGGCATGACTTCAAGAAATTTGTTCCACATCAGGTTTAAACTTATTTCCCTTACAACAGAAATCATTTTTTAGTACTGCAGATTTTTCTTTGGGCCTCATCGAATACTAATATAGAATTTTTACCCAAAAACTCATAACTCTACGTAGAAGATAGCCCCTCTTATGGGCTTTACCACATTGACACCAATGGCTCCTCCTCTGACTCCACACCTTTCGTCTATGAGATTTTTTAACCATTCACATATTCCAAATCTAGATATCGCACTCATTTGAGACCACCATGGTATCGCAATTGTCCTTGTACATGGTTCAATTATGTTCCAATTGAACCATGCCACTTATTGGGACTCGAGGAGCCTCAAGGAGAATTGCATTACGCATGGACATAGTGCATGAATATACAAATGGGTCTGACACCACAACTTTACTCAAAACATTAAGAAATTGGATAATAAGTCATTGTCACTTATATACCCTTGACAAACATCACAACTTTCTGATATGGGATTTCTCTATTCACACTTGAATTCTCAACATTGTTTTACAGAAATTATTATATGTTTTACATATTTATTGCAGCAATGAAATTTTAGTAAATTAATGTAGACATTTAAAATTGTCATCAAATTTATCTCAATTGACCAATCAACTTATAACTAATTAATATTAGAGTTAGCTCTAGTGATTATAAGTCATTAGTTTGATTTTGACTGGGAACAAATAATTAAAATGGTTAATTACTATTATATCCCTGAGTTATACCGTAATCATCTATTCAGATCTCAATTTTGAGAAGTCTCTTATTAGGTCCCAACTAGTACATAGCGTCAATCCAAAATAGATGTTTAACACCTAATTCTAGTATCTGTTTCTTCAAGTTTGCATATAAATGATATGTGTAGAACATGTGATATCAATTCTAGTATCTGTTTTTCAAGTTTGAAAATAAGTCGAAAGATCGTCACGCATACGAGTTGGGTTATTTTTTCTTCCTAATCTTTATGTTGGTTACTTTGTGCAAAAAAATAAGAAGAAGAGGTCTTTTGAAGACTTTAAGAATTACTCAATTTTTTAAATGAATTTCAATTAGAACAATCATTTTATTCATCTTCAATTGTTTACAGATATTGTTGAACTTTTTGTGCAAAAAAATAAGAAGAAGAGGTCTCTTGAATACTTTAAGAATTACTCAATTTTTTAAATGAATTTCAATTAGAACAATCATTTTATTCATCTTCAATTGTTTACACATATATAATTAGAGGTAGTTGAAGAACTTTGTGGTTTTTAAATTCAAAGTTGTAGACATGTGAAAATTTACTTTCTTGTGTATGCTGACGCAATTATGTTTCCAGTTACACGGAACCATTTATCCATCTCTGCATAATTGTCAAATAATTAAAGCAGGGACCTAATTGGGTTTAATTTTTGCATTAAAGAATGCCACATGAATGCTTCATAATTCAAAACCTAACCCATATATTTTATATAGAGAATTGTTCTCATAGTATTAATTCACTGAAAATAGTTTAAAGAGAAAAATGTTATGTGCATTTTCTTTTGTATACTCTTTAATTCACTCTCATTAAAAACTTAACATATCTTAATATATTTAATAAAATAACGTTCTTTCTAATGTGTCAGATTTTGATTAGAGAGTAAATAAAAGAGTGAGAAAAAAAGAAAATATTGCTAACATTTCTCGTTTAAGAATGAGCATCAGAGTTCAGTGAAAAAGTAATAATATATAATTTGCATTACTTAAATATCAGTTTTAATTTGAGAAATCTTCTTGGCCAGGCCAGGTGATGAGATTTTACTCGTAGTGATTTATTTACATATGATTGAGATTTGGAGTATCTAACACGAACATTTTGCAATTAAAGAATATCTTAAGAATAAGGTCATTAATATTTTAATTCTAATTATTGATAATTTGCACTTATGTGGTTGTAAATCCAGCTTTTGAAAAGATCTAAAATCGTGTTGAAATCCGATCTGACATAAACGTATCATAATAAATTATTTACATGGGAAAATGACACTGAGCTGGACTCCCAGGAAATAATCAATGATGAAAGGGAAGGGGACGCCATATATCAACGTCTTCGTGTATTTATCTCTACAGGCGGGTCATGGGTATTTAAAATCCATTTAAAAGATATCTTTGTGCTGATCCTATGCAACTTTGACAGAGTTTTGTTTTCATGGGTATTTCTGGTGCCAACCACATACTACATAGGACAAATTCTATCAGCCATCCAAAAATATACATATTTTGTTCACTCATCTGGCTGCGTTTCGGGCTCGTTTGGCACAACAGTTGCATTTCTAATTTAATGTATAATATTTAGTTGGTCGTATAAGATAGATGATGATTTAAGTGTTTTTATTTTATATACAACTGAGTAAAATTTCAAATTTAACCACTTTAAAATTTAGAAGTGATTTTAATTATTAATAATACAAGGCCAAAATGGAATTTGTAAACATTAAAAATATTTTAAATGGTACAGTACAAAAATATGCTACTTAAAAATGCTATTAACACCGTTGTTCTAGCTTAAACAAAGGCCTTGAATTCAAATACCGGAAACGCAGCAATATTGATTGTAAAGATCTCACCCTTTGAAGTATCTATCAAACTCCCGAATTTGGATTAGTCTAAGCACATTAAGTTTCTTCAACTCGACGTGAGACAACCCAGGATACCGAGTGCAATATGCCAAAAAAAAATGAACATGCTAGTAACTATCAAACAAGCATCTTTGTCTGTTAAATGCTAAATACAAGTGCTACCAAACTAAATCCGAATTCCTTTTTTAATCAGCAACATCGTCTCTTATCAACAACAATATCCTCCTTTCAAGAACAAGCCAACTTGTTAAAAGATGATTAAAGAGGATTACAACATACAAAAGGAACGAAAACACAGATCAATAACGACATGAAGATAGAGATAATAAAGCTCCTTCTGTTTTCTATATCGTGCTCCATGATGAGGATCTGTTATATACAAGTATACTTGTTAGGGCTTTATGCTTTCAGTATAACTATCAGCCATCCAAAAATATCACCCTTACAACTACTATAGCATAATTAAATGCACTACTATATACCAAATTTACAGGATGAATTTTGGCATAAACTTCCTGAGGGAGGTTGTTAGAAGGTATCAGACAAAATGTGGCTACTTCTTTAGTATACTAGTCCTTCGGAGACTTCACAGTGACGGTGGAGGTAGATAAACCATTTTGCTTTTCCGAAATCATTAAAACACTGACTTCTGTTTTTGCTTCATCTTTACTTGGAGATGATCCAAATATTTGCACTGTTAGGCTTCCACCTACAGGGAGATGTAACGTCACTTGCAGAAATCATCACTCAACAATCTTTAATCAATCATCTAACAAGACTGCAAGCAGAACTACACGAGTTTCTTCTAATCGCTTCACTAGGCGGAAGGTTGTCATTCTCTTGGATTCATTCTCTTGGATTAGCATTCTAAAGACTACTCACAAAATTTTAAGAAGCGGAGGATTTGATTTTCTTACCAAGCACAAGGGCAGCTCCAATCCAACCAATGGCGCCCCATCTTTCACAGTTAGGAGAAACCATGCAAAACCTGCGCCCCAAACTGGCTCCAATCCATAAATTATTGCAGTCTCTGTTGCCGATATATCACGCATTGCAGCCATCTGTACAATCAATTAATTTGTTTAGGAAATGAAACCATATAAGAGCAACCTATAATGCAACATAATCTTCCAAATCACATAATTGGCCCATTAGCCGATCCCTCAGCGCATAGTTCTGGCTAATCTAGAAATACAAATGCATAAACCATTCCTACAATTTTGAAAACTATAACACCAGCAGTGATGTATATTTATTAATACAATGTGTATCACACATAACCTTTGCCTAGATCCAAAGCACCCATAACAGAAGAAAAGCTAATCATAGCAAAACGATTTCTCAAATCTGAACCAACAGACAGACTCACCAGAAATCCTTTTTGACTACAAGAACAGTTAAATGTGTATTAATCAAAATGAAAATACAGACGTAAATTATATGGTATACTAAACCTAGAAAATTGTTGTTTGCGTAAGAAATGCATTTGAGGTGTCTGAAGTAACTCCAAACTGTGAAAGCAATGGTGGGGTGAAGGTTTTAACAATGTAGGAGAATAAGCATCTTAGTTTTGCCAACTCAACTCCAAGTCCAATCCCACCCAGCCCACAAAGCCGAAAACAAACATAAAATATGCAAATAAATCTACCAAACACTCATACGGTATTCAAATAATAGGATGCACATTGCACCAAAGATTTAGGAATAGTAAGATACTAAACATGTGAAATACAAATAAATATTTCGGTCCAGATCCAACTGGTTGTCTATATTCAATTTTTACCTTCTCAAATTCTTAGTGGTCCAAATTCAGGAAAAACTATTACTATTACCCTAGCACCCCAAATACTTTCCCACTCTATTTTTCCTTAAACTTTCTCTGTCTAAAGCTTTTCAGCTTAGCATAAACTTGCACAAAATAAATTTCTTCTTTCCGTTTTTGTGTCACAAGTGAGGTTAAAAAGGAAGCAAGTTGAAACCAAGGGCAGATAGATGAGAGACATTTATTCCTTTTCTTTTAAAAAATGATCAGATATATTAAAAAGAATACCTCAATCCATAAGCATAACCCAGTTGAGAATACACCAGTGTAAAATGCTGGAATCCATGGAAAAGCAGCAATCCAATCCCAAATCATGGACCATGTCCAATATGATGGATTACGAGATTCAATGCCGTTATACCAGCCTCCAACAAAATACCACATTATCGAGAAAAGTGCAATAACACACACCTGAACGGAAACTTTTAGAATCATTCACAGAGTCCATGAAGATAATGAAGCAGCATTCCATTCACAACTCAAGGACAGTAGATGCACCTCATATCCAAGGAGGGGTAAGAAGTTCTTTCTATTTGTGCTTCTTGATATAAGCTCAGTTCTTAGCATATGAATGCCAAAAAAAAGAAGTTCCACAGATCTCCAATCTGAAAGTTTGCAATGCAAGTCAATTAGAAGATTACAAGACTTGATTCAAATTTTATCTGGATGAGACAAAGTCAAGATTTAGAGATACTTACACAAGGAGGAGAACCACTCGACTCAAGCATTGCAACTCCGACAATGGACATCAGAGCTCCAAACCAGGTGCGTGCAGGAACAATTGTTCCTATAATACCATCAATCAAAGGAACAACAACAACCTGATGAATTCACCCAAAACATGCCAATAACCATTCCTATAGGGAGATTTACAAAGCATGAAATTCCTTTCTGGAATAACAAAAATGTGGGAAAGAGAGCATATGGTCAACATAGATATAAAGGATGCACGCCCTGCATAAGGTATCCAAGACTAACCCAGAAACCCAACTCTATCCCTCCATTACGGGTGTTAGCATCATCTCGAGCTTGCAATACAAACGGTATGAAAGGGATGGCAGACACCGCAAACCACACAACTGTAAAGGTTGCCGGATCCATAATTGCTTCAACTTCTTTAACAACAGGAATGTTACTCGCCGCAATAAGAAATCGTCAAAATTAATTATGATAATCCAAAAATGAATTATTGCAGAAAACGGATACGGGGCCAAATAAGCAACTTAGCATTGCTGATGATGTATTACTCTGATAAGCAAAACCACATAATTTAATTACTCAAACACCACTATATCAAGAAATACTCATTTCAACAGAGCAAAATGAACAGAGAAAATTCACAGACCAAGAAAAACAGATTATAATTCCTATTCTAATTAAGCAAAAACAAAGTAGGCTTTTCTCCATTCCTGCTAAAGGAAAGTTGTTGCTTACTAATACATCAAAAATAAGTTAAATTTCCACTTCAATGCAGGCCTCGACTTGGCAAATTCATTTCGACTCAAAGAAGTTGAAAACTTCATTAAAATGTTGTTACATTACAGTGTAAAGTGTTATCATCGGCTCTTTTATGAACAGCTAAATAATTAAACTAATAGCATTCTTTTTTTCTTTTGTCAATTAAACTAATAACATTCTTATGAGAATAAGATTTAGATTTCAAATTAAGGGAATTGAATTTTTTTTTTCCTTTTTACATTTCGCATCGCTCAGACGACTCCATTGAAACCAAATTTTATTTGGTGATTCGAATATCACAAAATCATCAAATTTTAAATTATAGAACCATAAAATTGAACCTAGCTAATTACATCCATGGCATTATATTATTCTAAAACCAAATAAAATTTTCATAAAATATCATTGCCACATACCCATAGTCTCATTTAAGAGAAAGGAAAAAGAGTGCAACTAGCCTTGCTTTTTTTTTCTCGTCGAAATTTTCCCGGCAACCAAACAGAAATGCAAAGAGAAAGTGATAAGCTTACCATAGACGGCAGTGACGACATTGAGCAATATAATACTCCGAATTTTCCTCGACGCGAACAAGATTCTCCTCCATAATGATTTCCTCTCGAAAAAACCCTTCAAACTCACCTTCCGTTTCTTTCCCTTCGAAGAACTAGCCAAACTGCCGTCGTTTTCTGAATCGTTTCTAACAGCGTTCAATGTCATCCACTGCTTCCTTTTCCCACGCGCATCACGAGCATTCAAAGATAAGAAACAACCGTTAAAACGGCATCGCTTGGGATGTGAGAACTTCAATTCTATCGAAGGAGAGAGCTTGAACGTAGAGGCGGAAGAGAACACCGCAGCGTTACACGGCGGCGACGCCATTAGCTCTCACCGTGGCATAGAGAATTTGGCATGGGAGTGTGGGGAAATGTTCAACCAATTAGGACGGAGCACGTGTTCAGAAGCAAAAATACGGAATGACGAACGTGCTCTCAGAGGGGAAGGGTGTTTCAGAGCAACTGGACATTTGTTTTGGGGATAACTATGTGAAGCTGTGTGGACAGGTGGATTCGTTATGGGGACAAAATGGGTGCCTTTCCGTGTCTTTTTTGGCATTGACGGAAACGACAGATGGAGAATCGGTGGTTGGCGTCCCATAATGTTGAATGTAAAGGTGTTAATTCGTATTATCGTATTGTAATCGTATCATGTTATTTATATATCATAAATTATTATATAAGATATAAATATTATAAAAATTAAATTCGTGTCAATTGTGTTGTTCGTATCGTCTCACAAAATTGTATTATCATATCAAAAATAGACAACCCTAGTTAAATGTAGATAAAGTAAAGATGGGTGTTATATTTTGACAAAAACAAAGTGGAATGCTATAGAAAAATGTGTAGAATCTACTCAAATTCATGCACTAAAACTTCAATTTATATAGCAAAAAAGTAAATCAAAATGAAAAAAATATATAAAAAAAATTATCACAACTTCTAGAGATTAGGTCTTCATTATTTCATTTAAACTGATTTTGACTTGATCTTTTATTTGAATAATTCAACTCTTGAGATAATATTTGACACTCCTCATTGGCTTTAGAATTGAATATTCTAAACTTTTTTGTTTCTTGCAATGTCTTAAATTATCTTCCATTCCTTTAGGCTTCAACTAAACTTTATTCTTGTTCATAACTTCATTGGTTTTTAATTTATTTTGAACACCTATTTCACTTGTTGTATGACCCTCTTTTGACTTGGTTCATTTGTGGTCTTTGTAATAAACTCCACCTTTACTGTAACAATACATTTTGATTTGTTCTTCTTATCTGTATATCTTATGGGCTGAGCAACTTTACCATCTGTTTTTTTAAAATAAAAGTAGAGTCCTTTAGGCATTCAACATGATCAACCTTGTTCTTTGAATATGCAATCAAATCAACATTTTTCATCTTTTCATGCTCCAACACAAAGTTTTTTCCTTTCATCTTTATTGAAAATAACTTGTTTCTCATTGAATCAAGAATTGTACAGCTTCTTTCTTTAGATATTACTAAATAACCTTGGTCAAGAGGTTGTCCAACACTTAAGAAATTTCAATCCATGTTAGGCACATATAAAACATCAAAAATAATTTTTATACCTATATTTACTTTAATAACCACATTTCCTTTACCTCAAACTTGAATGTACTATCTATTCTCAATCCTCACTTTTGAAGTATGATTTGTAATAAGTTATGATTTGTAATAAGTTTTTTGAATAGTGTTCTATCATAAGTCATATGATGAGTACAACTACTGTCAATAAGCCAAGTTTTATTGAAGATGTTGCTTGCAAGACACATTACCACAAATAATTCTTCTTCTTCAAGTTGTCCCAAAGCAGTCTTGCCTTCTCCTTATTGTTGAGACTTACAAACCTTATTGATATGGCCTAATTGATCACACCAGTCACTCTTTGCATTTGGCCTCCACCAACATCTATTCATACTATAGGCATGGCAGAAATGCTTAAGTGTTGTTGTTCTAAATTTTGTTTCTACTATTGTTATTATGTGATCTAGCTATTAAAGCTCCTTCCACTGACCTTTCTTGTCTTATTAGTCTTCTTTGTTCCTATGCCTGCAGAGTTTTCAACAATTCTACTAGAATAATTCTTGACAGGTCTCGCATTTTTCAATGAGAAAATTGCTGCCTCAAATCTTTTAGATATTTTAACAAGGAATTTTTTGCACAATTCTATTGTCTAAAAAATCAGAACCCAACATTTTTACCTTGTTGACAATGCTCAAAAGTTTGTTAGAGTATTCCTTGATTGTTTCCGACTCCTTCATCTTTTGCATTTCAAATTCTCGGACCAAGTTTAGCACCTTCATTCCTTTGATTCTCTCATCGCCTTCATATTCTTTCTTGAGAAAATCCTGTATAGTTTTGTTAATTTTAATAATATAATTCTGGTGAAGATTATTGATGTAACAGTTGAAAACAAACATGCCATTGCTTTTATTTTATTTGCTTCTTACTTTTTGTGACTTTTGATTTGTGCAATAGTTGCATTTCTAGCTAGAGGAGGAATCTCATAATCTTCTTCTACTAGATCCTAGAGATCATTTGCTTCCAAAAAAGCTTCCATTTTTGCAGCCCATATCTGATAATTCTCTCCATCAAATACAAGTGGAGCAACTACAATAAAAAGTGTTTATGTGTTCATAGTTTTTGTAAAAAGGATGTATTGGGGCTATAAAATTAGTCTCACAATCCCTTAAGAGTAGGGGCATATGATGCCAATATGTTGGTATTTTGACATAAACAAAGTGAAATGTTATAGAAAGATATTTGTATACTGCAGAACTCACTCTTATTCATGCATTAGAACTTCAATTTATATAGCATATATGTAAAGCAAAATGAGAAAAATATGGAAAATCTTATCACAACTCCTAGAAACTAGGTCCTCCTTATTTCGTTTAAACTGATTTTGACTTCATCTTTTATTTGAATAATTCAACTCTTGAGACAATATTAAACAACAGGTCATCACATTATTTTTTTTTCTTTTTTCCTTTTAAGTGACTACTCTAGTCGACAACAGAGGCATTTAATATATTTTTAGCATATAGCATTTAACATTCAAATGAGAAAAGAAAGAAGCATCTGATTCGACAAAAATTTATTAAAAGAAAAATGAGTGAATCATTTTGTGCCATTCAACTATACCATGAAATTCAAGCTAGATACTTCTAAGCAAGAAGCTTGCGAATGAAAGTGCATTTGGATCTCTCTTCTCCTATTCGACGACCATGGATTAACTTTAATAAAGAAGATGGAACTATGAGTCGTGTGAAGTTGTTGTTAAGAGGTTATCGGATTTCTGCTATTACATTGTTGGAAGATTGGTCATCTAAAAGCTAGCTTATGATTCCAAATGGAAAACGATGTTAGTAATGAAAGGGGTGTGTGCATGCAAGTGTTAATCAAAATAAATAAAGATAATAAAAGATATAAGGATGAAGAGAGATCGAACATAATGATTTGGATAGTGGTTCAACCAATTCTCAATACCTATCTCTACTACTTAATACTCAACCTAAATTTTTCAACTAAAGCCCTCAACAAAGTCTTTACATGAACTACTAACGAACTCGTTAGTCTTCTACTCCTTATTCTTTAATGAGTAAGAAACTAGGTTGTTTTTTGGCTTAAAATAAGGAAATGTTGTTTTACAAATGACAACTAACCACCCCGTATTTTCTTGGCTTTCACACATCCTACAATTTCACTATGAGAGGGTCTACTCTTCACTAGTGATCTCGGTTCAATTAAGAACTTAAAGGTTATTAGCAATCAACCTCTTAATTCCAATCCCATAACCCAAATAGAAGTGTGAGGGAAAAATAAAAGGGAACTTACAAGTGAGCTACAATGATTATAAGACTTTTAGAAATTGAGATTATGAGCAAACCATTATGTTAATTTTGATTTTTTTAGACAGTTTTGATGGAGAATGTGATCTTGATAAACTAAAGATGTAGCACTTATTTTGATGTTTGAAGTCTTTTTTATATAATGAGTTTTGAAGGTGTATGAAGTTGTTATAACTGTTGGAATAGTATAGAAACTGGTTGAAATATTTTTGTAAGCCTTTCATAGGTTATCAGACTTCACGAGTTGGTTCATGAGAATAAGCTCGCTTGTGAACCATTTTCTTGATTATGGACACCAGTGGATCCGCTCAATAAGTCATAAGGCGGCTCGTGGGCCAATTTTCCACATTTTCCAAGTTGTGGGTCAGTTTGTGCTCCTAGTTAGTGACCATTATTTGACTGTTAAATTTGAATCTCTGACTTGATAATCATGCTTCCAAGCCAAAACACGTTAGAATAGGGTTGTTATATGGTTGTGGGCCAACTTCTGTGGGAATTCCTTTTTAGAATTATTTCAATTAGAAATTTTTTTTAAGAAATTAGAAATATAAGAAATATATACAAATAATAGAAATAAATGTAAAAATAGAAATAAATTAGAATAGAAATTGATTTCAAGAGCTGGCTCGCAATTTTCGTGAGCTAGCTTGTGTCTAGAAAAACTTGATTATCACCATTTTAATTTGATCTGATTTTAAAAGTCATTCTATTTGATCTTATTTTTATAAGTCATTTAATTTGCTTCTAACTTGATCTTATTCATTTCTATTGTTTTACTCATCACTGAAATTAATCATAAGACATTTGAAAACATGTGAAATAGATCAACAATTATGTTTAAGTATATAATTATAAATAATTATTAATAATTTTAAAAAATAAAAATCATTAAAAATATTTTTTTAACTTTGCATCGGCCCAGGTCGTCCCATAGAGCCAAACTCTTGGCCGTGGCCCTAAAAACCTAGAGCCAAGCCCTAAATGCCGGCCTCTACATATCGTGCCATGTCAATATACTTTTTTTTTTATGTTAGTCGATCATTTTTACGCTTTTCGCAAACTATGGCACCATTTATCAGATTTTTACAATTGTGACACAGTGTTTCACAATAAAAAAAGCATATATAGAATACATAATTCGAAATTACTTTGTTTAAGAATATTCCCAATAGAAAAGTATATATAATAATACTTAATTTCATTTAATATTTTTATATTTAAGAATTATTGCACTATTAAAATAGTAAAAAAATTATGGAAGATATGAAATCCTTATTATACACCATTATATATAAAAATTGAAACAAATAATTAATAAAATAATAATATTTGAATAATTATAAAAAATGCATTAGTAGGTTTTTAGTTTCTTTTTTATATTTAGATATTTTAAAATAAACATAAATTACTATTATGTAGTAAATGTTTTTGGAATATTTTTAATATAACTGAATAATTTGTCTTAAATTTCCATTTATATGTTGAAGGGCCGAAAGTGTTAAAAAATGTAAGTTTCTATCATTTTTTTTAAAAAAAAAAAAGATTAGGTCAACACTAAGAAACACGACAAATTCGCTAATTTGTCACGTCAAAAAATATAAAAGTACAATTTTGAGTTCAAGACATAGAATATATAAAATAAAAGATATTTTAAAGATTTTTAAGGATTTATAAGAGTGATTTCCGAGACTGATATAAATGGATTTAAAATATATATGCACATCATTTTTACGTTTTTTGCAAACTATGGCACAATTTATCATATTTTTACAATTTTAACACAATGTTTCACAATTAAAAAAGCATATATAGGATACATAATTCGAAATTACTTTGTTTAAGAGTGTTCCCAATAGAAAAGTATATATAATAATACTTAATTTCATTTAATATTTTTATATTTAAGAATTATTGTACTATTAAAATAGTAAAAAAATTATGGAAGATATGAAATACTAATTACACCATTATATATAAAAAGTGAAGCAAATAATTAATAAAATAATAATATTTAGATTATTTTTTGAATAATTATAAAAAATGCATTATTAAGTTTTTAGTTTCTTTTTTATATTTAGATATTTAAAATAAACATAAACTACTATTATGTATTAAATTTTTTTGGAATATTTTTAATATAATTGAATAATGTTTCTAAAATTTCAATTTATATGTTGAAGGGCCGAAAGTCTTTTAAAAAATGTAAGTTTCTATCAATTTTTTTTTAAAAAAAAAGATTAGGTCAAAACAAAGAAACACCGCAAATTCGTTAATTTGTCACGTCAAAAATATAAAAATACAATAGTAAAATTTTGAGTTCAAGACATAGATTGTATAAAATAAAAGATATTTTCAAGATTTTTAAGGATTTATAAGAGTGATTTTCGAGACCGATGGTCTATTGAAAACAAAAAAGAAAAGTGCAAAAACTTGTCACATGCAAATGCCGGCATTGGTTTCTAACTCCAAAATCAAGTGAAATTTTAGGAGTTGTTTTCATTGTTTTCTATAAAATTAGAAAACAGAAATAAAAAAATAAAAAATTTGTTTATGAAAAACTAAAATTTCTCATTATTTTCTATTTTATTTTAAAAAATAGAAAACAAAAAATAAAAAATAAAATAAAAAATTATTTTTTCAACTAAACATAATCTTAACGTGTATATCTTTTTCCTTTTAGAACAATTGTAAAGTTTATACCTTTTTATTGAAGGCGATATGCCCATGAATGCAAAATTTGTTAGGATTGTGCTTAAAAATTTTAATGATCCTACAATGGATGAATTAACGAAGGCGAGATCAACTTAATAATTGAGTGTCACACAGAGCTGTTTAGTTTAGTTGATAGCATATTGCATATTTCAGTATATTATAATTGTTAAAAGGCGTATCAATTTTTTTATTTTTTTATTATGCTCTCTATCAATTTAAAATTTGCTTCTACTATCTAATATTGTATTTGTTTGATGATAAAAATATAGAAGGAAAGTGTGAGAAAACTAAAGCCTACTTGATAAAAAAAAACTAAAGCCTAGTGCTATAATATTATTCTAAAAAATTAAGAAGATCTTTTTCAAATGATTCTTCCTTAAAAATGTTGTTAGAGTTAGCTATTGTTATACAAATTAATAACAAAATAATGGAACTATAAACTTAATGTTGGAAAATCGGGTCCGCTCATGACGCTAATGAGTGGAAGTTGAGTTCGTTAATTATCGGATAAATGGATGAACCGACTAATTGGGCCGGGGTCGTTGGGCTCAATTGTAAGCCAACCTATTAAAGCCCATTAAAGGCCCAAATTAAAGAAAATTCTAGATTTTCTTTCATTGGTCAATTCTGGAAGTATGTTCATTAATATTGAGATAAAAAGAAGAGAAAAAAATAAAGGAAAAAGAGCAAAAGAAAAATATAAAAGAGAAGGAAAAGAAAGAAATAGGGGTGGGTTTTTATTTTTCTTCCTCTAGCAAAATCACTCTCTGTTTCTACACTTACTCACTCTCAAATATTTCTAAAGGAAGAAAGAAAGTTAGTGTATGTTACTAACTAATCTTGATCTCGATAAAGCTCCTAGACTGCGTTTAATCGGTTGTACCCATACTAAAAATCTGTGGTTCAACTCTCAAGGCATACAACAATCCTAGCAATCCGTTGTGCTTTGATATTCTAGTTGATATCAAGATTGGTACTCAATTTATTATTATTTTCAGCTTTAATATATTTGCTTGTATATCTTTCGTATACCTTCATTGGTATCAGAGTA
>CAODLS012213281.1:0-11101 GCA_948243855.1 Flueggea neowawraea | reverse complement strand
TCCGAGTCTTCCAATACATGTATTCATTGCCATCAAAAAAAGGAGCTTAGTTAATGGACAAGCCTTCATATCTAGACATATCTCCCGAATTTTTCATTTTGGATCTTTAAACTCAGGTGGTTAAACCTTAAATTTTGAGCACTCAAGCTCTAATACCAATTTTAATCCTAATACGGAAATCCAAGAAGGGGGTGAATTGGATTTAAAACGAAAATTTGAAAGCTTTTTGATGACTTTGGTACAATATGTCAAAAACAAAGCTGAACTTAAATCCAATACACAATCACGATAAATGAAGTTAATAGCAGTAAAGAGATGAAGGGATAGAAGAGAGAAGTCCTTGATTTATAGTGGTTCGGTCCTCTTTGACCAACGTCCACTCCTCGAGCTCATTAGAAAGTTTGAATCCATTAAATCTTCCTCACTTGTGGGTGGAGGCAAACTGTTACAAGTCCTTGTTTTGTAGGCTCACAAGAAACCGTTTACACACTTGTTTTTAGGTCAAAACAAGAAAACCACTATTAGTTTCTAAGGCTCACTAGCAACCACTCTTATTTTTTCAAGGCTACAACAAGCAAACCTATAATACCATTAAGCTTTAACACCAAAGCTTGAATACAAGTGGATTACAGAAGTTATAAATAGTATCTCACACCAACCCAATAACTGAAATGCAAATCAAAACTCAATTGGTATAAGAAGTAAGAGAAGCTCAATGAGAGAGAAAGTCAAGAATCAATTTGGCAAAGCTTAAGCACACTCTTGAAAAGTCTTTCTACTTTCTTCTATTCTTGATGAGGCAATTTATAGGAAAATTCCCAAATATAGCCATTGCAGGTTCAAAAATAGCCGTTGTGAGAGAAGGAGAATATCCTAATTTTAATGACATGAGCCAATACAACGTGCATAGATATCATGCAACGTGTGTAGTACGCTGTGCCATAGCAATACTGCGTGACTTGTTATTCCTCTATGTTCGTTGTGCAAATATCAGTCGCTACTGCTTGAAAAGTTACCAATTGCAACGTGACTTGCATCACTACTATATGCCTTGTGTTTTTATCAGTAGTCACCACCTGGAGATTTATCAACTGCTACGTGACTTATATAATTGCTATGTGCTTTGATCATACTTTACGTACATTGATGTAGTTACTTCACGCTTCTACATGCGTTGACGTCTTTATGGATTGTGTCTTTGATTCTCCACATGGATGTGTCAAGGAATATTCAAATTTGAAATTTTCGAGGAGCGTCTAATTGTTTTGTTAGATGCTGAGCTCATCCTCGTCTACGTGCATTGTAACTCATGTAATGGACGTAGATTAGTTTCTTCAAAGATGACTTCTTTATTCATCTATGTGAATTTTGTAGGCGTATAACGTCCATTGACATTGTCTCACAAGTCTTCTTTAGGCTTCATAAGGATCTCATATACATGCCTTGTATGCCTCACAACATGCTTTGTATGCTTGTGCTTCCAATCCAGAATTTGATTTGTAACTACAACGTGTCTTGTATGCTCTTCAATGTGCATCATATGTCTATCTCTTTAATTCAGAATACATCACATTGATACAACGTATCTTGAACCATGCACAATGTGCATTGTTTGCTTCTTGGATCATTTTGGATCTAAATTGTAACACGTCTACGTGACTTGTAGTTCCATCTACGTGCCTTGTATTCTCTTTGAAACACCCAAAAATCCTCTGATATGATCAATGGGCGTATAGTCATGTATAGTGTGCATTGATCATAATACTATGTGCTTAGAAGGATGTTTAACGTGCGGTACTTAACTATTTCAAATGTTTTGTTAAAATCATCAAAACTTAGAAGGGATTTCCATGTTAACGAAACTTGGTTCAACAATTTCATCTTAGTTGCTCTGAAAGTATATATATAAAATTTGATACAGTAGATAAATGAGAATTAAGAAATTAGTTTTATGTCGATATTGATTGTATTTGGATGTTGTTTGGTTAGATTTGTTTACATGGATATTTAGTCTAGATATAGGGGAAACTCTACCAGATTTTTGCTAAGTCTAAGACTTAAATTGATATTGAATTGTCAAGTTTAATAGAATAATTTGGGAAAATAGTGAAAAATGAATTATTAAGATCTAAGAATTTCTTAAATATAAGGCATTCGTGTTTCAAGTTGGGATTCACTCCCTCAATTCCTATGCCGGTCATGGCGGTGGAACTTTGATTATAGCCTATACACACAATGCAACAGGTAAAATATATCCATTAGCATTTACAGTGGTTGATCCAGAAAATGATGCATCATGTAAATGGTTCTTTGAAAAGTTCCAAGAACCAAATGGGTACAAAATGATGATGTGCTTTATTTCGGACAAACATAAAAGTATTGTAAAAGTGACAGCAATTTTTTTATCCATGAGTTGGACATTATTCTTGCACCTATCACTTACTGAACAACCTAAAGGAAAATTTCAAGAAAAATACCAAAACTATGTCCAAGTTGTTCATAAAAGAGGCAAAAATGTACACAATCAAGAAGTTCTACTACTACATTACAAAATCTCAATATATTTGAACAAAGATGTTGGATATGAGAAGTGGGCAGTTGTGTTCTCAAAAGAACATAAATGATTAGTAATGACATCAAACATTGCAAAATCAATTAAGGCCACCAATAATGCAGTAAGAGAGATCCCAATCAAAGCTTTACTTGAAGCTTTAAGATCATTGGTACAACAATGAAGCCATAAAAAACAAAAACATAACATCATACACATTCATAATGCCAACAAAGAAGTATGAAAGAAAGATACTAAAGAACATGGGCTACTCCCCCAGCATGCATGTCAATTTATTCTTCCAGATTTTTTCTTTCAATTTTACATATATGTTAAAATGAGAACAAAATGAGTGCACACACTTGAATACACGTTTTAGTTACTATTGTAGGACACTTGAATTGAGATGCAAAAAATGTACCAAATGAGTACACAATGAGTATTGTCTTAGTACAAATCTCGTTTGCCCAACTGTTAACTAAGGTACAAAACAGTATGAGTACACAATGATTACAGTCTGAGTACACAATGATTACAGTCTGAGTACAAATCTAGTTTAGCTTAAAAGACACAACTTAATTTGAGGTAGTTAACTATACACAAGTATACAAAATAACTACAAACCAAATATATTTGTACTCTGAACATAAATGTTTGACAACAACTCATACATTCAACACTTATTTTGTAGGTTAAACCATCATCTAAATACATTTACATAGTGGTAGCCAACTGGGAAACACATATTGTGAACTTAAGAGATTGGAAATGTTCATGCAATAGGTTCTAAATTGATGAGTTTCCATGTGTGCATGTTTTGTCAGTAACAAATGAGAAAAAAAACGTACCTCTACCAATATTGCTTAAGATACTACACAAAGGATGCATTTGCAATATCTTATATTCCAGTTGTACATCCAATTCCAACAGAAGCAACAACAACAATAACAACTAAAGTCACTAAAAATTAAGTATTGCATCTAATTAAGAAAAGCAAAGCAGGAAGACCTAAAAAAGGAAGATAGAAAGCTATATGGGAACTTAAAGCAACTAAGTGTTATAGAAGATGTGCACATGCCAAATACATCCGAAGAACAGGTACCAAAGGGCCAACAAAATAAACTCCAATAAGATGTCATGGAATTACTATTCATGCATTCATTCCATAATCATAAGGAAAAAGAAAACTTTCCTGATAAAAAAGAAAGCAAAAGTATACTAGGAATTCATAGAAACTTCTTCATTTCATATTGTTCATCGTAATTATAGCTCTATTAAAATATCTACTTGCTAACAAGAACAAGTCAATCCTCAAATTTACTTTCAATTTGATTCTCTTACGTCATTTTCCCATAGTGATAAAGAAAACAAGAAATTCTTTGGTAGTAACTGCAACATCAATTTTTTTGGAATACGCTTGCTCATAACAAAACACTCCACAAAAGCAAAACAAAAAGGCCTACAATCTCTAGAAAAATAAGAGAAAATGGTTAAACAATTGTATACAGATAATCAACAAAACACTTTAAAAAGTACAACAAAGAAAGCAAAAAATCTTACCTATGTTGTTGTCACGATCCGTTTCTGGACCATGATCGGCTTGTAATCTGGACAGACTATGAAATCTCGGCCCATCACACACAAGCCTCAAAGATAAGACATTCTACCCAACTTATTCGATAAAACCGATATCAAAACATTTATAAAACATGAAACATTTTATACTGAAATAATACATATCTATATAATATAAAATAATAAGTTATACAAAACAAATCATAATATTAGAGTATAAGTATAAATCCAAAACACAAAATTAGACCCGGTAACCCAACAACATCCCGGTGTAGAGCTCTAACCAAAAATAAAAGGAGCTCGAACCAAGAGGGCACTTACTATCAATGGAATGCCTACTAGGTGAAGATGCCATATGGTTACCGAATGCCAAAATAGTACTTGAAAAATAAGATAAGAAACACCAACAAGAAACATAAGAAAAGGGGTGAGAATCCCTAGTGAGGAAACGACACTCCAGAGTGGTAACATACCTCACAAAAACTGTTTTAAAAACAATTTAGAAAAATATCACATGCAAATATAAGTGTATATATATATACACACACTAATACAAAATAATAATTCAAAAAATCATTTTTGAAATCTTTGCAACCAAAGCAAATAGCAGACGAAAAAATACATATTATAGATACCATATATCATATAGTTGAAACTGATATGGGACCTGAAACTAAATGATAAACATGATAAGGGTGAACTCCATCACCAAATTGATACTGAGTACGTGTGACTGGCCAGACACACAGCTACTATAAACCCTGGTAATCGAGCCTTGACTGCACATTGGTATACCAAATGCTAAGTTTACTCTACGTAGCACATGTACCCCATATCGAAATATATAAAAATATATATACCATATATATAGCTAGCACACATGCCACGTAAATTCATTTTCCAAAGAATACTTATATACCTTATATAAATATTCAATATCTGAAACCGAATTATTATGCGAAAAATATTTATAAACCATATAAATATCATTTATCAAAAACGAAAACTGAATATTAATAATCACATAATCTTGATTATTAATTAGCCAAGCCATTAGTAATTCCATTTTCAGAGAAACGTCACACAATAAAAACATAGAGTTTAGGAGACATAACATATGTGTCTGAAGCTGCTATTTCACTCACCTGGTATCTGAAGCTAAAGTTCCAATCAAGCACTACTAGCATGTGGCTGATCGTTCTGTCAGGGACAGGAAACTGGAATAAATATAAACATAACATATATCAAAACGGAATATTGGTACTATGGTAGTACCGAATGCATGATATGCAAATGCAGATGCAGACACTCATCCAACGATGAAAGACATACCTCGATCGAAAATCTAACACTAAAACCTCAAAAATTGGAATCTATGTAAAATTACAGTTAGGTCCTTTAACTTTTGTAAAATTACAAACTAGCCCCTGAAACTTGACAAATTACTATGTAGTCCCCAAAATTTCCAAAAATTATAATGTGGTCCTCTAAATAGTCAGAATCCTCAAATGAACCCTCAAACTTTTTAAAATGACAAATCTGTACTTAATTCCTTGAAATTACAAATCTGGCCCAAAGTTTTCGAAAAATTACAAATTTGGATCTCAAGTTTCTAAAATTACAAATCTAGACTTCAACATTCAGAAATTACAAATCCAAGTTCCACATTTTAGAAATTTACAAAACTATATCATTGACCAAAAATTATTATTAAAAATAGCAAACTCTCGATTCGATGAATACCCGATGTTTCAATCGGTCCACATTGCCTCAAATCATACTCAAAAACTTAAATCCACCATCAATTCCAACAACAAACTCCAAAATCGTTCAAAATCAACCAAAATCGTCCAAAACCCTAACCCACACAACAACTCATCAAATCTCTTGATTCAAGGCTGATTCTTGTTAATCTAAGTCCTACTCAACTTATTCTAGCATCCTCTAGCAACAATTAACTCAGTATCATGCAGAAATTGGAAATCAAAAAAAAATCGGCCAAAATCAAAACCCACCAATCAATGCATGAAAATGAAGTTAAATCCAAGAAATAGATGCAATCTTACCTCACAAACTAGTTAGGAATGAAGGACGAACAATGTGGAAGGATCCCAGTTGAGTTGGGAGAGTTTTGAGTGAGAGAGGAGTGAAATAAATGAAGAGAGTCAGGTTGTTGAGTGCCTTTAAGACGTTCTGTACAAAGGCAACGTACGTCTTGACTAGGGTCAACATACATTGTCGGGGTCGAAACCACATTCAGTCACTTCTGTTTCAAACACAACGTACTTCGTACTTTGTACTGCGTCAACGTACGTTGTGCATGAACACAACATACGTCATGATCCAATTTAACGTACGTTGATCATCTTGCGAATTTCCAGATAACATATGTTGTGCTCTTATACTAACGTACATCTTGACCCCTCCAGCTTCCATACTTGACATCTCTCACTCCTGAACTCATTCTAAAACATCCTCAAGGTCCTTCAACTCCTAACACTTCAAAATGCATCCGACCACCAAGATCAAATACTAAATCATCATCGAAATCACGTTGGAATGAGCAGAATACTACAATTGTTGGCTAAAAAGACCATCAACAAATGAAATCTCAAGTTTTTGAGTTTGTCTCTTTATATGCAACTTTGGGTACTTCCTCAAACCCAAGAGATCACAAATTTTCATATAGTTTGGAATAATAACACTATGTACTTGCAAGCAGGAAACAACGCTTTTTATCATGTTTATTGCTATAAATTCAATCGTACATATACAAAGTTCTAGATATAAGTGAAAACCTCACCACAATCCTATGACTCCTAGCAAAACTGACAGGAATTAGTACACTGTCCACATTGGACCATTATGTATTGCAAGACAAGTTGAGTCCACATATCTAACTTCCAACCAAATCTAAAGGATTGAAATGTGAGTCATCATGGTTTGATTCATTTTAAACTCTATATAAATCTTGAATGTACTAGTCAAAAATGTCATCAGTAGTTGTAAATTTCTTCTTCAGATGACCATACATGTCCTTCTTCCTTAAGTAGTAGAAAAGGGAATTTATATGCCACGACAACAAACAACAGTAACAAAATAAGTACACAACGAGCACAAACTGGTCCATGTAACTGTATTTTAGAAATGTATATAAAACGAGAACAAACTAGTCTCTATAATACAGATATCAAAATGAGTACAAAACAAGAGTAAATAATCACAATAACTGGGTTGTTCTTGAAAAAAGAATGTTTAAAAATGAGTACAAAACGCTTAAAAGCAAACACATATATACCAATGAACACAAATCCTGACCTATGTATGTCAAGTCCAAAAACCAAGTCTTCGACTTGATTTTCTTAACACCATAAACAAAAAAAAAAAGGATCAAGAGCATCATCCTCATCAGAATACATTTGCTTCCTAGAAAAGTAAAAATAAATGCCAACTGTTAAATACAAAATCTTGTATAACTAAAAAGGTTAACAAATCAAAATAACAATATCAATAACAAACTTTTTTGTTGCATCAAATCCAACATGCAACTAGTCTTGGAAAGCAATACTTATATCATAATCCACAGATCAAGATTGTTATCAAGTGGATAACCATATCGAAACACATACTTCAAAGATATTTTACCAACAAATTCACCAACACTTCCAAAACTATTAACATAAGGGGATTCCAGCATAGGACTAGGTCTGACATCTCTCTTAGGATGAGTCATAATAAGATTTTCATGAACAGATGGTTGATGAGTAGCCACATCCTTCATGGCAGTTTCCTAAACATCCACAACTTCAAAAAAAAACTACCAATGCTGAATTACGCTTAACAATTGACTCCCTAATAAGACCAGAAACATCCACCAGTGGACTTATCTTAAAATCATCAATCTTCTCACCAATTGCAACATCGATAGCTTCAACATTAAGACCACCACCATTGTCAGGACATAGATCATCAATAGGCAATGAATGGTACTCTAACCACCACACGCATCATCAATATTAAAATATGTGTTGATGTCAAAATCCTCACCAACATAATCTGTAAGTTTACGTTGTTGACACTCCTCACCTTCTTGAGTGCCAACTTCAGCGTCAATTTTCTCTTGATCTACATTCACAACTATAAGACTACGTTTTTTTATCCTACATTGCAACAACTAGAATGCAAATGAGAAGAAAATGAGTACATAATGAATACAAAATGAGTACAGTATGGTAACATGAGCAAAAAATGAGTATATAACGGATACAAAACATTACCTCAGTAGAATTCTTCAACCTAACATGCACATAAATCTATTCAAGAGTCTGAAACACCTTCTCAAAGTTATCAAAATGTACTTAAAACTCGTGAAGAACATCTTTTTCAAATGCTTTGTACTCGAAAACCAAATCCAACACCCTAAAAGCTACGAAGTTCAAATCACTAAGTCTTCTTAAATTTTCAACACGGGAACCACCATCACCACCAACGTTCCCTAAATCAAAAGATTTAGATTTGCTTTTGTTAGTGATATAACTTAGCCCAATCACATGTACATTGTCATTATTATTTAATAAACATCAGACATTTCATTTTGGCATATATATTGTTATGTTATCACATTATTTGGTAATGTAGTAACTTGGTAAAAGTGTCCATGAATAGTTGATTATGTCCTATGTCATCAAGTACGTGACTTGATAGTAAAACCTTAAAATAAAAGAATGTTATTCTAAATTATCCCTGGTCGTTCATTGTCATGGGAATGATAATGAGTCAAGACTAATATGCACTCTGAGAGATAATCACGTTTTACTGGTCATGGACATGGGATGTCACTCAGAACATAGATACATGTTGGGATCATGATATGAAGTGACCTGCTATGACAAATACTACATGGAACATGTCATTAGTACTTCTCATCGCAATAGTGATATTTGAGTCCTTTGACTTGAATTCATCATGGATTCCTATATGAGGAGCTATATGTTTTGATATAATTCAACATCGTCCGTAACATGATGGTAATACAAGCTATATTTAGACATATAGTAAATCATGTGGAGGAATGTGAGTGACAATGAACGAATTTGTCCTACTCTTATTTGAGTGAGATATCTTTTAGCCACTTGACAAGTAAGACTGATGAAATGCATAGTCGTGCTCGAATGAAATTGAGAGGAGCTATCAATATCATTTGTTTTGGTCAGTCTACTTAGGAATCAATAAATATTTGGTTAAGATTTATAAAGATGATGTGATCCATGCTTTATACTTAATCGAGATATTGTGTGACAAAAGGACTAAATATCGAACTGTGTTTTAGGTTTCATCGAGTCATCAAATTTGCTCAAGTTTGGTAGTCATAATGTCTTGCAAGAGCCCGCTTATGACTTATGGGCCTAAATGGTATTTTGGGCTTACTACCAATATTGAGTGAACCTATAGGGTCACACACTATAACAAACTGTACTATATATTTAATGATACATCTTCCTATTATTTAATATGAACATTTTAAATACAATTAATTGATTAGTTGTTTTAAAATGTATGATGAAATAATTTGTTTTATAATGGTTTTAAAACAAATTAAAATTCGTTTGACCTTGTCAAAGTAATTTGTTGGACTTAGTCAATATAAGAAGGAATTTGACTTGGACAACAAGGAAATTCACATTTATTTTATAAAATAAATATTGAGGGACGAATTTATATTTATTTATGAAATAAATATAGGGCAAATTTTGATTTATTAGTTAATGAATAAATTTTTAAGTGGTCAATCCTTGTCAGACAAGGACAAGAGTATTCTTGTGGGCCAAGACTTAGGTCTTCTAGTGAGACTAGGAGAAGGGTTTGCCAAAGTCTATAAATAGACTTATTTTGAAACCCTAATTACTCTTTGTCTTCAAGGTGGTGCTAGCACACCAACCCACATTCAATTTGCTCGTGTGGATACTAGTAGAGGGTGTTTGCATCATGCAGGGTTTGTGACTCAATTTCAGTAGCACCTTCTCATTCTTGTTTCAAAACATTGAGGTAAACACAGGTTTCCTAATTGGTTTTATCGAATTGCTTGGATCCTTGGTGGAATTATGTTGGGAACTCTACGTGTGATCATATCAAATATGGGCAGCGAAAACATGTTATAAACACGTAGAACACAACCAAGGAACGTTTGCACATAAACAAAATTAACAAAACGGAAACACGCTAATAAATAAAATGTGTACGGATGGTTACCTCTAATCGCTTCGTACAATCGTCTCCTTGTTTTCACCAAAAGTAACAAGTTAAAACTTTATGTTTTAACCCATTGAAGGATCTTTAGAACCCGGAAAAAACAAGAAATAATGGTGAAGAGTTGCTTGTACGCAAACTCTCTCTATCGGATTACACACGTAACCTATTGATTAGGTAGTGTGATAGCACTCGAATGCTCTCAACTAAAGGTGTGTATTTCGGATTATTTGAAGGCTGAACAAGACTCTCTTAACACCCTCAAAATCACGTGTGGACAGTAGCAATCACTCACAAGAAATTTTCTTTTAGGTTCTCACAAAACCAAGGCCAAAAATATCAAAACAACAAACTTAAAACCCTAACTCAATGCCATATGAAAAGAGAGAAAAGTGAAAAAGAGCTTTTCGATTTTTTCCTTGCTGTTTTTTTTGGACGAATGAAAATGTGAATAAGTGAAAAGAATAGTGTATTTGGCCTGTCATACATGCATCTAAGTTAGGAGTGTTTGTGTCAAACACAATCACATCAAAAGAAAGAGATTTGGTGAAATACAACCTCATAACTTATTTGATTTATCCTAAACTCTTTAACCATATCATTAACATTTAATAACATGTTAAATTACATGTATATGGCCAGATTAATACTCCTAATTGGGCTTTAATGGGCTGGTCATTTAACTCACTTAAATGGCCACTTATTTAGTCCGGTCCGAAACACTCTCGC
>CAODLS012213126.1:0-11392 GCA_948243855.1 Flueggea neowawraea | reverse complement strand
TACTATCAAGTCACGCACTTGATGGCATAAAGAAGAATAAACTATTCATGGAGTTTTATCTTCATAAAACAATATTTCATAGAAATGAAATGCCTCTTTATTAAATAATTGAATGCAATGCACATTAATGATTGGACTAGGGCACAATTCTAACATCATCATCATCATCATCACTTGAGCTTGATGTATAATCAATGACTATTCTTTTCCTCTTTTTTCCATATTTCTTCAAATAAGGGTAACCTGGTTTGACATGGTCTGATTCATTCTTTTTTCCATTTTTGGGTTCTTTAACTCTTTGTATGTTAAGGCAAAATGAAATATCAATAGCACAAGCTCTGATACCAATTGTAAAACACAGTTCCAGTCCCAACAAACAATTTGATGACACTCCAAAAAGGGGGTGAATTAGAGTTTTAAGGATTTTATAACTTTGTTGAAAAACTCTTACAAATCAAAGCAAATAACAAAGTCTTTTACAATCAAAATCAAAGTATAAATGCAGAATCAATAAAACCACCAATTCATAAACAATGTAAAACAAATATGTTGCAAAGTAAAGAGAGTAAGGGAGAGAGAAAACAAAGCATTAATTCATAGTGGTTCAATCCTCTTGACCTACATCTACTCCTCTAGATCCACTAGATAATTTCAATCTATTAACTTCCTCACTTTTGAGTAGAAGGAAACATTTACACCTTGTTTTTACGGCTCAACAAGAAAACCGTTACACCTTGTTTTTGCGAGCTCAACAAGAAACTGTTACACCTTATTTTTACGAGCTCAACAAAAAAACCGTTACACACTTATTTTTATGGGCTCAACATGCAAACCGAATCCCTAGTTTTTGCAAGTTCAACTAAAAAAACCGAAACCACTTGTTTTCAGGACAAAGAGCAAACCAAACCTTTAGTTTTTGCGGGCTTAACTAGAAATTTATTCGCCACTAGTTTTTTAAGGCTCGCTAGCAACCACTTTTATTTTTCTAAAGCTCAACAAGGAAACCTAACTAACCTAGGCAAACAAACTTGCTCGATACAAAATCAACCCAAAAGTATAGTAGATTTAAGCTCACACAAACCTATAAATGTGATAGCAACTAAACAGCTCAAATGGGTTAGAAATGTAGAAAAGAGAGGGAGAGAATGAGTAGCAAGTCTTGGCAAAGTGGAAAAGGTATCTCTTATTTCTCTTTCTACTCTGGGACGTCTATTTATAGCCACTTGTAAAAATATAGTCATTGGAGCCTCGAAGGAGCCGTTGTGAAACGGACAGAAATCCTGTCCAGTTATGACGTCACTGCGTTCTACGTGAGTTGCTACCATTTACGTGCATAACACCTTGTTCTATCGAAGTTTTGTGCGCATTGATAGCAAGCCTATGTACATTGCAAGAACTTCAGTGGTCGCGAATTTGAGTGGATCAGAATCTACGTGCTTTGCTTCGCTTCTACTTGCATAGACTTATGATCTATGTGCTTAATACGACATTCTGTGTGCATTAATCTAAACTTCAGAATGTTGTCATATATATGAAATGTTTTATTATGGTTATAATTTGTTTAATAAACATTTGATAAGTGGATAGTTGGGTAGAGTTTCTAATTCTCTAAGGCTTGTGCGAGATTAGCTAAGCTCCCTTAGTCAGTTCACCTCGTACGCCGATTATGGTTCGAAAACGGGTCATGACAAGAGGAAGGGAAACAATTTTAGAAAGATATTCAGGCATATAATAATATATTCTCTTTTACATCATTCAGAGTTAAAGTTGGTAAAAACCTTGCTTCACAGCAAAATAGAGTTTATACCTTCAAAGTTCAAGGGTAGATATATCATGATCTACCATTTTTATTGCCAACAGATAGAAATCCATGTTATTTTCACTTATACTTTTATGATAATGCAAATGAGCTCAATAATCAAATGAATGTAATGAAAATTTTCAAGATAGATAGATCTATTATGAAAAAATTGATGAAAAATACTTAGAAAGAATCCTTATGCTCAATTTTTTTCAAATCTTGAAAGATCGATGACCTCTTGAAGACCTTCATATTGTTATAAGAGAAAATCCAAAATTAGACCAAAGGGTATAATATGCTCCAACTATAGATTAAGTAGCTGCTATATGAATTGAAAGTAATAATCCAGATGTTGCATCAGACAGAGAGATAATCGTACATGCTCATTTAGGTCATATACCTAATTTTAAACATTATTTTTGTTGTTATGATCCCTTACAATATACTTTATTGCTTCCAAATGGGAAAATTGGGTGGCATCAAAATATTAAGAAATATTATAGGAATTGCAATGATGGTCATCAAGTCAATTTAACATAGTAGAGACCTGAATTTATCACCTGCGAAACAGTTGAAGACATTGTAGAACAAGAATGTGAAGGTAATGAATAAAACGGTGGACGAAAATTAATGATTTATGCTTTTGAGAAATTTGGACGTACTCAAGTCACTTTACACTACATAACAAACTAAGTGAGCCTTCTCTTTTAAATTTGTCCTTTTTAAATCTCATGATTCTAGCGCATGATTTTTTATTAAAAAAACTAATTCAAAAACTCGGAGGATTTTGTTACTAAAATATTTATTAATTCATGATCAAGACACAATACTATCAATTATGTATTTTTCACACTCGAACGAATATTTATTTTTCCTAAATATGTATTTTTAAATTTTATATGTTTTGATAATTTCAAATTTTATTGCTATAACTTAACAAATTTGATATCTACAAGTTTACCACTATGTTATTCCACTTTATTCTTCAGGTCTGCTTTACTTCTACATAATTAATAACTATAAAAACTATTTACAATGATATTATTACAAATAATAAAGAGAAACGGAAGATTAACGGCAAAGAATTATTGATAATTCATAACCGTTGATAATTGAATTATAAAGAGAAATGGAAACAACATAAGCAAAAGAAAGGGAAGTCTGCTAATTAAAATTTAAATAGATAAGTAAATACTTAATGAGGTATCATTTAGAGTCATTAAAATTATTAAAAATTTTCAAAAAAGGAGAAAATTAGAAAAATATTTATCTTGCTTGAGGTGAAGTCAAATGATTCATGTTTGACATGTAATCCGGACTAAGAAAAGGTCGGTAATTCATAAAATCTGACTTGTGTGAAATTTTGTCAAAAGAAAATTTGTTTTGAAATATTTTATATATTTTTTAGAATAAATATTTTGTTTTGAGGATTAATACATATATAGTCTATAATTAATAATCTACTCTGCACGCTTGTCTGCTTAAAATCTTTCTAATAAGAAAGATTTGCATTTTCATAGCATAGTATACTATATATTATTATAATACACTCAGTAATAACTTCTATATTAATTGTATGTTTCTCTATCTATGTCTCTCTCTCTCTCTCTCTCTCTCTATATATATATATATATATATATATATATATGAATGATCACTAGATATATTTAATTTAAAATATGTTCAGTTGTATGCTTAGTAAATATCCGTCTGATTCGCATGTATGTCTATTTAAATACTTGTAATAAGTGGATATGTTCTCTGAATAATATTATGTGCTCAATAATACCTCTATGCTAGTATTAGTTTATATTATGCAAATCTGATTTCTGTAAATAATTATATTTAATGACTTTGACCCGGGGCACCTAATTACAAGATAATGTAGTCTTTCGTATACTAAGTGCTCTGTGAGCGCCTAGTTACTAGGGTTGATGGTAACTTGTGTGTTCAGCCAGACACACAGATATGGTGGCAGTAGTCTGCATTTTTTATTTTGTCTCCTTCTGGTAGCAATAATCCAAATACGATTCTATATCTGCTCAACTTCTAATTCTATTTCTGATTTTGGTCCTTTGTCTGACTATTCTGATATGATATGATATGATTAATATTTGGATATAATAAATTTAGGAAGTCTGTATTATTGCTCATTCCCTGGTGGTACACTGTATTGTGGTCTGGCGTGATATATCTTGTTGGAGCCCGTGGACTGTAATGCTCGTGGATATACTCTTTGATCAATTATGTCTGTTTCAACTTTGAAACCCTTAGAGTGACAAAGTATTGTTTGAGCCCCTAAGGCTGTCAGTGTTAACTTCAGTTTTGATGGTGATGTACATAAAACATCTATGAAAGAGATGCAAAGGTGCAGATTTTGCAAAGGATGGCCAAAACGCATGTATTGCTCAGCTCAACACATGTAGATGAAGTTCTTACATTCACTGGGCATGCTGATAAGGTTAGTCTATGTTAGTTATGCTCTAGGGCCCAATAACATTGTAATCTATTTAATTAAATAAAATGAGGTACTATTTTATCTAGTTATTATTCTTGTGCATAGTTAACTAATGAGGGTGACATGTTCCACGCCTCATGCTAATCATGATATCAAAAAAGTAAAGGATTGTATAAGGTTACAATTAGGTTTGTTGGCTCCAGTCGACATTCATTCAATTTGGGTAGTCACTACATCTTGCTAGAGGCCCGTAGTGATTTATCAGTATTAATGTATATTAAACTCATTTTCAACTTTGAATGAACCTACGGGATCGCACACGAAAGATCTGGAACGAGTTTCATCTCTCTTCTTGCAACTAGGTCAAATGTTGACTTAAGGTGCATAGGTAAATTTTAGCTATGGTTAGTATGGGTTAATTATATGTTAATCTAGCCCATGAAATATTTAATTAATTAATCATGGATTAATTGGTTAAATAAAGGTCCAAATAGTGTAAGAAAATTAAGCTCAATGTTCATATCCTAAAAGTTAGGAGCCTTTCCCTTTAAAGTAGGAATTGGACTTCTTAACCCAAAAGGAGAAGTGTGACTGGCCATGACATGATTTATTCAGGTGTTTGGAGACATCCTAACCCTAATGGGATCACCCTAACACTATATTAAGAAATAAGGTGTGGTGCTACACCTAACCCTAATTAAGTTTGTGTTTCAAAAACCAAGAGAGCACATCCTAACCTAGCATTGTCGAACCATATATTCACCATTAGAAAGTATTTACTTTATTGCTAGCACATCCCAACTCGTACTGGTATAGATCTTATGTGTGTGAGGTAGAGATCTTAGTCTTTAGGTTAAGGTTCTTACAAAACTTGGAGCAAATATAAAGGAATAAGGGTTCATCCTTGGTAAAGGTGAACTAGGGCTCTTGGTGAATATTCAAATCAAATTTGGCATTAATCTTGGAGGTAAAGATCTGATCTTTATTTAATCTATCAATCCTGGTTTGTTATTGGAGTGTTTAGATGAAAAATTTTGTTATTCCGCCTATGTGTTTCATGATAAAACTCCTTCAAGTGTTGCTTTCTACTTCCTTCATTGAGAACAACTCATAGTCATGCAACATCATATTAATCTTTGTCTCCTTGACTTTTGTTGTTCATTCATGAGTCACCTCCAACATTTTCCATTTCTCCGTAGCATCCTCACAAGAAGATATTTTATTGTGCTCGTTCGGATTCAAGGCACAATACAAAAGTTGAGTTTCCTTTGAGTTTGAATGGACTTTCTTCCAATCATCATCAGCAAATTCTTTATAATCCTTGAGAGAGCTGTCTTCTTTCTTAGGAATTTCAGGACCTAGCACAATTAGCTTCCATATCTCAATATCAAAGGATTGAATGAAGATAGTCATCATTTTCTTCCATGAAGTGAAGTTAGAGCCATCAAAGAAAGGAGGACGATTTACTGCATAACCTTCTGTGCGTGTTCCCACATTCAAAGCCATCCCGGATCTTTGACTCTTTGGATGTTAAGCCGCTTCAAATAAGAGCTGAAGCTCGGATACCAATTGTAGAGTCAACAACCACACTAGAAGGAGGGTTGAATAGTGCAGTTTGAGTAGCTTTGAAATTTTCTTCCAAAATAAATTGCAAGTATGTAAGAACACCAAGAATTTATAGTGGTTCGGCCAACTTGATGCCTACGTCCACTCCCTAAGTATCACCACTTAGGATTTCCACTAAGAGTCTTCACAGATATTACAACTTCACTTTCTAACTAAGTGAGAACTCTTACAACTTTCTTGATACCGTTTCAAGAATAAAAACCACCCTAAGGATCTACCATTGATCCCACTCACAATTACTCTAACAAAGATGATTAACAAATACCCACCACAATGATTAAACCAGTGATATAAGCTGTGATAATAGAAAATTCAAGAATTATCAATGTGAAATTTATACCACCACCTTGGTTTTTTTTAAAGAAAAAAGAGGATTTTTCCATCGCACCAAAAGAAAAAGTGAATTTTGAATAAAGTGAAAAAACAATAGGACTAAATAAAGATGATAACTAATTAGAACACTGACTTAATACTAATTTGAATGATGAACTGAAGCGAAAAACAAATTAGATTGAATAAAGTGATGAATTAAAACTGAAATCGAAGTAGTGAATTGGAAAGAGACTGTAGCTATTGAATCTGAGATAAGTTTTTGAGTTAAAGAGTATTTTGAATGTGAATTTTACGCATCAAGACTAAATTCTAATTTTGACCTACCAGCTGCCCACCCGGTCAATTTGGGTATTACTCTCTTTGTCCGGGTACGAGTACAAATAAGGATAATCTCCACAATTCTTTTTACAGGTACCGATAGGGTATAGGTTTAGCCATACATGTAGCTTAACTCATATATATATATATATATATATATATATATAATTTTTTTAATTTACACAAAATTCTCATTATTCATTTTTTCAAATCTAATGACTTACGGTTGTCACATTTATACCTACAATTCATACCATTTAATGATAACTAGTAAATTCGACACGCGCGGTACCCGTGTGGTTTTTATTGGTAAATTCAAAAAATAAAATATAATTTTACCAATATTAGTAAAAATATAAATTGTCCATGATAGAAAATAACAGAATAGACAGTAATTAATGTATTACATAATAATTATATAAAAATTGAAAAATTCTAAAGAAAAGAGTAACGTAATTTGTTGGTGTTTTTTAATAATTTTATTAGCATGTTGTCTTCATGTTCATCAATTTTTTTGTCTTTTTTCTTTTTTTTTTTTGAGATACATTTGCTTTTAACCATTGATTTTTCCCATAAGTTGTGTCATCCATTATTTCATATAAAGATATTATATTTGCTTTGTTTTATCAATTATATAATTCGTAATATATATGTTAGTAAAAAAATTCATATATTTAATGCTTGTAGAAGATAAATGCTATACGTGATAAAGGAAACAAAAAAAATATAGTTTTTTGTTCTGTTTGAAATTTTAAGAGAATAAACCTCAATTAAAGTGAAAAAAAAAACTCGATTACCAAGTCTTTTCACATAATTCGCTCCCACTTTCCCAATCTGAATAAACCCTAAAATTGCCTTGTCTCTATCGTTGCTTCTTGGCTCTCTGAAGTTTCAATCCCAACATTCTTTCTCTGTGGCCCCAATATATCTCCATCGACGTTGTGAATCCTAACGCTCTTCGTGTCTCTCCTCGATTTCCACCGCCGTCAATGCTTTCTCTGTCCCGTAGTTCATTTTCTTTGTCGGTGAAATTGCTATGTGTACTTCCGAAGCTGAGATGTGGATTTCTGAATGAAATGGAAATGCAACACTATATAATACTATAGTCTAGATTAAGGATATTTTTGTCACGACCCAAAGTCGAGGCCACAACTGGCGTACGAGGAGAATCGTCAATGGAAGCCTGGCTCATCTCGCATAAGCCTCGGACACTAGACATACTACCCAACTTAATTAATAAAACCATTATTAAGCTATTTAACAATAATAAAACATTTGATACTGAAAACATATAAATATACAAAATATAAGTTATACAAATAAATCATAATAACAGTGAATAGAAAAATATAACAAAACCAAATATGAATCCAAAAGTCAAAATAAGACCCGATAACCCAACAACAGCCCGTGTAGAGCTCTAGTAAAAAAAAAATGAGCCCAAAACGAGAGGGCACTCATTATCAATGGATCGCCTCACTAGTGCAAGATGTCGGGCGGTTGTCGAATGCCAAAATCTGAACCTGAGAAATCAAATACAAGAGAATAGACAAGAAATAGAAATAAAGGGGTAAGAATCCCTAGTAAGGAAATAAAGCTCCAGATCGGCTCCAGACCTCACAAAAACCGTTTTGAAAACATTCAAAATATATCACATGCAGATATATAAGTGCATATACATATACACGCCAAATACAAGATAATAATTTCGAAATTCATTTTGAAATCATTCGCACCCAGAGCAGACAATATGCAAAAACATATTGAAAATATATATTATATATCGTATCGAAAATAGATATTAGGGTCTGAAACTGACAGCTAAATATATCACAAGGATGGAATACGCCATCTCACTGAAACTGAGTACGTGGGTCTGGCTGGACCTACGGCTACCAAAAACCCTGGTAATTGGATCTTGAATGTGCATCGGTATACCAAAGACTATGTTTACCCTACATAGCATAGGTGCCCCATATCGATGTATTTAAATATATATCTTAAATTTATTAAACGCACATGCAAAATATAAAGCGTTTTACAGAAAATATTTATATACCTTATATAAATATTCAATATCAAAAACTGAGTTAGTTTGCATAAAATATTTATATACCATATAAATATTATTTTTCAGAAGCGAAAACCAAAGTTTAATAATCACATAAGCCGGATTATTAATTATCCAACGATTATTTATTTCAGTTTCCAAAAATAATCCCAACATAGCATAAACAAATAATTTGGAAGACATAGCCTATGTGTCTGAAGCTTCTATTTCACTCACTTGGTGTTCAAAGCTGACGCTCCAGTCAAGCCCCACTAGGTGGTTGGTCGTGCTGACAGGAACAGGAACCTGAAACAGATACATATGGAACAAACATCAAAAACAAAATGTTAGTATTGTGGCGGTACCGAATGCATGATATGCAATGCAAATGCAAACTCTCGATCTACGACGAAATTCCATTTAAGCCCCTTAACTTTTATAAAATTACCATTTAGTCCCTAAAACTTGGCAAATTACAAATTGGTCCCTAAATACCCTCAATTACCAACTAGTCCTCCACATAATTCAAATCTCCGAATAAGTCCTCAAACTCTCAGAAATACAAATTAGTCCCTAACTCGTAAAATTACAAGTTAGTCCCCAAAATATTCTAGAATCACCAATCAGTCCTCAAATATTTCAAAATATTCAATTCAATCCTAAAGATACTCCAAATTCCATTTTTTGTCCCTAAACGCAAAATTACCCAAATGGTCCTCTAAGTGGCAAATTACACAAATGGTCCTTAAATCTGATTTCATTGACCAAAATCAATTCCAACCACCCAAATTTATTAATCCCAACCTCCTAAGCATGAATCCATCACCCATTTGAATAATCTAACTCAAAATCATCACGAATTTTTAAATTAAAATTCGGATTTCCATAGACTCATGAACAATAAGCCTCAAACATTCAAAATCCACAAGGATCCATGTTAACCTAAGTCTCTCCAACCTATATACATAAAAAAAAAACTCAATTGTAACCAAAAATCAATTCAAAACTATGCAAATCCGTCACACACACCCAAAGTCAAACCCATTTCGTCCTAAGGCTTGAATCCTCCAAACCAAGACTTAAATCATGCTCTAGCTTCTATATTCATCAAATCAACATAAATTGCAAACCCTAGAGCCCAAACCGTCCACAACAATCCTCCATCATCAAATAAGGCAATGCAACTCAAGATGGGAAAATAAACCAAACAAAAATGAAGACTAGTTGGGAAAATAAATCCAACCTATATACATCAAAAACAAACTCAATTCTAGACGCATTCACACTAGTCTCAAAAGTTTGTTTAGTTTACTCTCATGTAGTGTGTCACATGATGTGTGAACTATGAGTAAAGCTTTCGTGAGATCGAGTAGTTCGAAAGCAGCGATTGTGTGGTTACGGACTAGGAAAAGGCATACGTTCCAGCAGTCTGTGTTGTTGTTGCATACACTTTGACAGATTGGAGTTGTTCTGCAAGAGACAACTTCTAGTAGGATTGCGTTAAGAGCTGTTATATAACCCTAACAGGTGTATAACAAATACGCTTCATCGTATGCTGGTCACACGGTCTATTTGTTTGTATGACAGGTGATCTCAATCATGATTGATATTAGTTCTATCATGATTCATGATGAGTTATGGTTTCGTCATATGCGAATGGGAGATGTTGGAAAAAGCGGTTCGTCCATGATGGGTGAACAAAACTCGGTCAATCAATGTGTGAACCAAAACCGTAGACCGAGACCAATTGGAAAGCCAAATTGAGGAGAAGCAAACTCGGTTAGTCAATGTGTGAACCAGGACGATGAACCAAGACTAATTGGTAAGTCCAATTGAGTTAGGGATGAAATGAGCTCATTGGGCCCGTTAGCCCGTTTGAGGCTTATATAAGGAGCTTTGCTCCTTCCTCTCATTCATTAACTCCAACACGCACACAAATGAGAAAGAGCTCTCAACGGGGGAGAGAGAGAGAGAGAGAGAGGTCTTTACCTCCTGTCACGAGTCCTGCATAGATCATTTGTGGCATCTAGACTGCGAAACAGTCGGAAATTTCTGTTGACATTTCAACCGTGGTTTGCTCGTAAGACCAACATAGAACTGGTCCTCCTCCGCTGCTAGCTTCTACTGAAATCGATGTTAGTAAGTCGAACCTATTTGTTATACTGTTTATTAGTTAACCGGTATGCAACTCCTTCACATTTGTTTAAAAAATATGCTATTTATATTTTTAGATGTCATTTTTTGAAAGGTAGATATAATTTTTTAAAGAAAAAAAATATAATACACTCAATCTTATTATAACAAAATTTTGAATTAAAGGCTAGTATTTTTTCCTTATCAATCTAACAATAATCAACCTCCTGGAAGGTGGTCTGGTGGAAAAGAGCACTGTCCCAGTGTCTACCACCCGGGTTTGAGACACACCCATCTCCCCGGTTGACCTCGGATATCTCTGCTCCAATAGGCTAACGCCAACTCCTAGTACATGTCGTGGTGAGTCTCATTCGGTCACCACACAGCAAAAAAACAATCCAAGACAGAGACACATAATCTGCATGGACACGCCCAACAGGAATACGTCATTACCGATAGCTCCCGGCTCCTCTTTTATGCTGACAAAAAAAATCTAACAGTAATCATTACTTTAATGTTCTCGTAGTCACCATACTCACTTTTTTTTTTGAGTCACCGAAGCAACTGCGATGCGCTGCCGGGTTTTGTTGTTAGGAGAATTGATGACATCTGTCGTAATTTTTTTTGGACAGGGACTGGGGAGATCGGAAGAGCACACGTCTGAACTCCAGTC
>CAODLS012212986.1:0-25887 GCA_948243855.1 Flueggea neowawraea | reverse complement strand
TTATTTAACAGAAAAGTCGAAAGAGGTGATGTTAAGATATGCAAAGTTCACACTAATGACAATGTAGCGGATCCATTGAAAAAGGCTTCCCCAGAACTGAAACATGAAAGACTTGTTAGGTATTTAGGTGTTATGTTCGTTCCTGATTAGGACTATTGCAAGTGGGAGATTGTTAGTTTTGTGCCCTAGTCCAATCAATGATATATATTGTCATTGCATTTATTATTTAATAAAGAGGCATTTCATTTCATATCTATGAAATATTATATTGTTTATGACAACAAAACTTCCATGAATAGTTTATTCTTACTTATGTCATCAAATGTGTGACTTGATAGTAAAACCATAAGGTATAAAGAATACTATTCTAAAAGTCCATAATCAATTGTTATCATGGGAATGATGACAAGCCAATGTTAGTATGTTGCTAAGACGATAATCACGTTTTACTGATTATGGATATGAGAGATCACTTAGAATATAGATACATGTTAGGGAACATGTATTGGACTGGCCCACTATGAAAGCAATTCATGGATAAATGTCACAAGTAGCTTTAATACATTGGTGATGTTTGAGTCCTCTGACTGAAACTCACTATCGACTCCTACATGAGGAATCACATATTTTGACTTAGCCAAACGTTATCCATAACAGGGTAATGATAAATGCTATGATTGGATATGCCATGAATCTTGTAGAGGAGTGATGGTGAGAGTGATGGAATTGTTCCTCTTATGAAGAGTGATATCTTTAGGCTACTTGATGAGCATGATTGATAGAATGTATGCATACTCAAATGAATTGATAAAAGGGTTTATCAATGCCATTTGTATATCAATCTACTTGAGATCAAGAAATGCATTAACCAATATAATGTTGACATGTGACCATGCCTTATGCTTAATATATATATCGTGAGACAAAAGGACTAAACATCAAACTGTGAAAGGTTAACTAGGATCACCGATGCCACTTGATTTTGGGTTGACATAATGTATTACTAGATACCGCTTATGGACTTTGGGCCCTAGTGTTTTGGGACGAGACCCATTGTTAATCTCGAGTGGGCCTATTGGGTCACACACTAAACCGAATTGGATTGGATTACAAATGTTCTCTTGTTTGGCAAATGAATTATTAGTATAATTAATTTGATTAATTATTAATAATTCAGGGTCTTATAATTTATATCTTAAATATTATATAAGATATAATCCATTAATATAATGGGATTTTAATTTAATTCACTTATTAATATTATTTTGGGTTTATTTATGTGTGACATAAATTTGGCCCATAGATATAATAATACAGTGATTTATTTGACGATAATGTATCATGTAATTAAAAGCCCAATAACATTAGTAAACCCTAGTGAGAGATTCGGCCATACTCCTATTTTTTAGCAGATTCTATTCTTGTATGACAAGGAGAATGAAACCCTAAAATGGACATAGGAAATTCGGCACACACTCCAAATTAAGGTTGGTGGCCGAATTTCTCCCTCGTATTTTTTAGGAGTGTAGGCCAAATTATTGAATGAGAAGGAAAGGGATTTTGGCTCCTAATTTGAGAAGGAATTTTGGCACACACCCTTCTTGCATTGGTGTGGCCGAATTCTTCTTGAACAATGAAGGGTTTTGGCCAACCCTAGTTCACCTATTTAGCTTTTCCCATATGCCTATAAATAGGAGCACACCCTAGTCTTGTTTCTCATGGCAATGGCTTTGCCAAATTTGTGAGTGTCACAAACAAAGAGAGAAAATTATTTGTGAGAAATAGAATAGAGATTCTAAGTGCTAGTACACTCCACCAATCCAAGGAAGTTCCTTCGTGTGGATACCATTGGTCACGTTCGAGCAAAGGCAACGTGGTTGAAAGGGTTTTGAGTTTATACTAAAAGCTACATCAATAATTCATTTGTTCATACAATCGAGCTTTGATTTTTCAAGGTAAAATTCTAACCCTAATCGTTTATGTTGATGTGCATGGATCTTTGGTGGAATTCTAGGATAAAAATTTTTGTTATTTCCGCTGCATTATCCTTTATATGAATGTCATATTTAGTTATGAATTCCAACATTCGTCACTCTCACTATCACTCATCTACAAGATTCATGATATATGCAATCATAGCTTTTATTGTTACCGTGTTACGGATAACATTTGACTAAGTTAAAACATATGATTTCTCATGTCAGATTCTATAGTAAGTTTCAGTCAGATGACTCAAATATCAACACTGTATGAAAGCTATTTGTGACACTAATCCATGAAGTGTTTTCACAGCGGACCAGTCCAATACATGTTCACTAACGAGTATCTATGTTCTAAGTGATATCTCATATCCATAATCAGTAAAATATGATTATTCACTTAGCAACATGCTAACCTTAATTCATTATCATTCTCATGATAACAATTGATTAGGGACATTTAGAATAATATTCTTTTTACCTTAAGGTTTTACTATCAAGTCATACTTAATGATATAAGGAAGAATAAACTATTCCCAGAGGTTTTATCTTCATAAAACATATCATAATATTTCATAGATATTAAATAAAATGTCTCTGTATTAACTGATAAATCAAATGACAATGTATATAAATGATTGGACTAGAGCACCAAAACTAACACCAACGCCTTGTCTAGCCCTGACATCTCGTGGTACTCCCAAGCTAAGCAATTATTATCTTTTCCAATATCTGCACCACCTTGCCTCGATAGGTCTCATCAAGAAGATCACTAATCCACATTGTCTGAGCCTCATTTTAGATCCTAAGTTAATTTCCTCGAAGGGATCATGAGTTTTTGGTTTTACCTTTTCGGCCTCCTAGGCCAAACTTAAGGAGGTAAGTCCATTCCTGAGGAATTCCTCCTCCTCAATGCAGCCAAATTCGCAAAGTTCGTGTGTAATACCCCATCTGTTCTGACTAGATTCCTTGTAGTGATCCGTTCGATTTTTTGTTTGATATTTGAATGTTTGAGATAATGATTAGGTGTTTGAGATGATGTTTAGATACTAGAGGATGTTTTGGAGTGATTTAGAACCTTCAATCTCGTTGGTGCTCGATTGGATTGAATGGAGGAAGTGGAAGAAATCAATTTGTGTGGATTCAGCCTCCACTAGTCGACCCACGGATTGGGTAGTCGACTAACTAGTCGCAGGTCTATATATACCCCAAGCCCGACCCATTCGGTTCACTCTTTTTTCTCACTCTAAACACCTCCAAACCCATCCCAAATCGTCTCCTACTATTTCCCATCACTTCCTATGGATTTTTAGAGGTAAGAACACATCTTTAAACTCTTCTTTTCTCTCATTTCAAGCTTTAATCACGTTTTAATAGTACATGCAAAAGAGTGACGTTTTTGCAAATGAGGGTTTGATTTTCTTATTTCCGTTGGTTTGGATAATAAAGGATGTTATATTGTGATAGAACAAGGCTATAAACACATACATTAAACTCAGTTTTGAAAGATTTGAAGTAGTTTTGAGTGGGTTAACGTTTAATATAGGTTTGAGCAATTTTTGGTGATTTGTTGTTGTTTTGATGAAATGGATGCTACATCTTTTCTCTGAGGTTAATTAGAGATGATTAGAGTGGCTGGAAATGTCGGGAATTGATCAAAACACATTTTTGGTATTTTTAAGAATAATTTTTGTGCATGTAGACAGTTTTATAAATTTCTGAAAAGTTAGAGTTGGATTTGTAATTCTGAAAAGTTAGAGTCAGTTTTGTAATTTCTGGAAAGCTAAGGCCAAATTTGTAAATTCCAAAAGTATAGGGACATATTTGTGATTTCTAAGAGTTTGAGGACTTATTTAAAAATTCTGACTACTTTGCGAACTGTTTGATAATTTTGGAATACTTTGAGGACTGATTTGTAATTTTTAAAAAATTTAGAGACTAATCTATCATTTTACGAGGTCTCAGGGACTAAAGTATAATTTTACAAAGTTGAGGGATCAAACTGTAATTTTACCTACGTGAGACGGCTAATTTGTAATTTTAAAAGATGATTGATTTTGGGTCGAGAGTGTTAGATATTAGTTCAAAATTGGTTTTCAGGGCTTTGAGTCAGTATTTGCATTATATGCATTTTGGTACCACAACAAAACCAGCATCTTATATTTGATTCTGCTATGATAATTGTTTCAGCTTTGTGTTCGAGTCAGCGAGGTCAGCCAACCACACGTGGGGCGTGACTAGGCCATTCAGCTTGGATATCCAGGTGAGTGAAAGGGAAACTTCGAACACATAAGCTGTGTCTTCTAAACTTATATTATTTTTGCTGTGTTTGGACCTTCGCATGTATCTGGGATAATAATGGTACAAGAATAATAAAATCTGACTTATGTGAATACCTTTGTTGTGAAAAATAAGTTTTTGGAAATTATTATGATTTCTGAAACAAGTATTATTTTCTTTTATTTATTATAAATTCTGTAATAAGCTCTCCGTTTTGGATTTTAAGGAATTCTCTGTAATAAGAATTTTGTCTGAATTTAAGAACGTTTTTCTGAAGTAAATGTTTTGGTTCTAGAATAAGTATATTTTCGGATATAAAAGTTATGCTCATTAATTTGAAATATTTTCTGCAATAAATATTTTGTTTTGAAATAAACATATTTTCTGAAAAAATAATTGTATGTTCAGCATGTCTATTGGATTTAAACATATTTAAATATGTTTTCAATAAACAAAATTATATATATATATATATGGTATATATATTATCAAATTATTCTGGCTCGGGACACCTTTGTTACGGGGGTAAACGTAACTTTTGGTATACCAACGTGAAGGCTCAGTTACCAGGGTAGGTGGTAACAATGTATTTAGCTCGACACACGAAACTAGTCTTTAGTGGTGGAGTCCACAAATGAGCTACCATAGTGGCAGAGTCCACATATGATTTTGATTCTGATTCTCGTCCCTGTCAGATTGTTTTGGTTACGACATGTTTTGATAATAATATATAAAGCCCCGTTCAGTCTGTATAATATGAAATTGTGTCTATGCATGTTGTCTGCTCCATCTACGAAATGTTTTCGAAATAATAGTTATATCGTATTTGCCATCTGCTATGTAAATATATGCATATGTGTTCATATACTTCTAATATTTCTATTATTACTCTCTGCAATTATCTTGAAAATAAATTGTATTCTTAGTAAATGTTTAGAAAAATAAATATTGCTTTCCGTAAATATTTCTAGAAATTAAATACTATAACTATTTCATATTTTGAAAACCGATTATTTTTATTCAATTTATTTATTATTTTAACTCGTGTCATTGTTTGTTTTTTGCTGTCAATGCAAAAGTTTTCAAAATAAATTTCTGAACTACTACGTATCTGTATACGAGTGTATACTATTAGTATTTGACTATATATGTGCATGTTGTATTTTTTGAAAATATTTTTATAACAGTTTTTGTGAGGCCCATAACCGCTCTGAAGTGTTGTTTCCTCACTAGAGATTCTTAACCCTTTTGTTTTTTGTCTATTTCCTTTATCCTCATTTTACAGGTGATTTTGGTTGATTGCAATCTATCAGCATTCAATACTAGGTGATACATTTTGAAGTTGCGGTCAGTGCCCTTTTGTCCGGGCCCAATTATCTATTTTGTTAGTTGCTCCACACAGGGATTCTTATGGGCATTTAGTTCTATATAATTATTTGGTATTTAAACATGATTTCTTATTTAGAAATATTTTTATTAATATGAAATTAATGTTTTAAAGAAATTTGAATTTCTACTTTATTATTTGTATTAAATGGTTTTAAAATTGTTTGCTTTAAATTAGTTAAGTTCTGTTCTCTGAGCCTTGTTCGAGATGAGCTAACATCTCATAGATGATTCGTCTCGTATGCTTGTCATGGTACAAAAATGGATTGTGACATTGTGTGTCTGAACTCGCTTGTTCTCTTATAAGATGGATTCAGTTTGAAGGACCAACAACTATTGCATGGAAGCCTAGATGGTTGTCATGGTTTCCTTGGTAGACTCATTCATCAAAAAATGAGTTTTTTGTGTGGATTTCACTGCCCATGCTCGATCACCATAACCCAGATAAAAAATAAAGGTTGGAACATTTGGAAAAAAGAAGCATGCAAAGAAAAGACCAAGACCAAGGAGAATAGTCCCAAAGGAAGCAAGAAGAGCATAGGAAAGACGAACAAAGTCAGAGAATAGTCCAACAAACATCGAGGTTAGTCCAACAAACTCAAAGGATAGTTCAATCAACTTAAAGGACACTCAAAGGACAGTAGGTAACCAAGACCCAGACCAGTTGTACATTGAAAAATCCAAGAATGCCCTCAAGGGCTAATTGACTAAAATGTAAAAGTAGGCTACAGAATGGGAGAGGCCCAACTCTGAAATGATGGAAGAAACAATCGGGGACAATAAGTTTAATGTGTGTAGTGTAGAGGATGGTGTCCCCAAGAAAATCAAGAACCCAACAGGACCAAGGAAGTTTGAGGATATTCCCAAGGGAAAAAATAAGAAATCTCGATGGGCAAAGGGAAAATTCAGTTTGTTAGAAACTACCAAGCATAACAGGCTTTTGATATACTCTTTGAACTCTCCTGTTCTATAAGAGAATTGGTAGGTGACTAAGTTTACTAGAGATTAGTGGTAGTGGCTGCAACTACCATCTGCCCAAAAAGAAAAATGTAACAAGCTGTAGTAATCCTACGGACCAAAAGAGACTTAAAAAAAAGAAGATTTAAGGCGATGGTTATTGAAAATAGGAGGAGTACTCATATTTGTGAAGGGAATTTGTTGTGAAGATGGAGCAGGTTGTTGTGTTTTTTGGGTTCCGACAACTTTAGAGAAGATGACAATGGTGACTTGTAATAGAAAGAGAGAGAGAGAGAGAGAGAGAGGCAGGGGGGAATGGTGCTTACAAGTGGTGAAGTTTTACAGATCAATGATCTGGAGAAAAGAAGAAGATGGTGGTGGTATAAATTGAAAAAGGAAAATATGGTGTCCAGTTTGTTGCCATGCAGGAAGACATGTGTTCCACCTACCTAATATTCTTTATTTTTGCATTTTATTTTATTTCATATGATTTTTCCAAGTCATGGAAACCTATATGGAATATAGTTTTTCATATCAAAACTCCCAAGGAAAGTAGAGAGGATTTTTATCCCTTTATGGCCACTATAGTTTCTTTTCAGTGAACAAGACTTAGAGCCAATGAACATTAGTCATATGTAAAAAATCCAGAGGAAAAAAAATTTTCTTGGTAAGCTTTGTAGCCACTGAGATTATAAAAAAAGTTTTAAGAATTCCAGAGGAAAAGATCAATAAGTTCTCAAAATAAGAATCAAGTCTACCAAAAAAATTAACAACAAACACAAAATTTCAGCAAGTAGGTAATTCAAAAAAATTAAATTTTGTTTGAACCAACCTGGTATGTAATATCCCGCCGGTTTTTGATCGGATTCCCTGTAGTGTTCTATTCAGTTCTGTTTTGATCTTGATCATTGGAGTGTTGAGTGAAAAATTGATGAGTTGTATTGGGATTACTCGAGTTAGATTTTGTGTAACTCTGTAACTCGAGTAAGATGACCCATGGATAACTCGAGTTAGCCTTTGGATAACTCGAGTAAGTTGAGGTACATGTTACTCGAGTAAGTCGTTTGGTAACTCGAGTAAGTCGTGCTTGTGTCATACTTCTGGGTAGCTCAACTCGAGTTGTCAAGAGTTGTTACTCGAGTTAGACATATGTCACACGAGTTATGCTTCCCCTACCTCGAGTTAGAGTTGGGGTCTATATATATACCTCACCCAATTTCATTAGGCTCTCACTCTCATTTCTCACTCAAATCACTCACATCGTGTCCAAGAGTCATCTTCGTTTGTTCTCCTTTATTTCAGATCATCCATTGAGGTAAGATTGAGCTTCTAAACTCTTATTTATTTCATTTGCATCATTCTATCAAGAATGTTCATACTAGGGTTTTGAATAATTGTTCATAGGTTCGGTTCTGTGTTGTTCTTGTTGTTTTGGGTTTGTTTCTTTGTGGTGTTGGGAGCCAATAAACTCCTAGTGTTAGCTTGAAATCCTTAGAATCAAGAATGTTCTTGAAATGGGTTTGAAACCATTCGTTTCTTGTCAATCTAGGATAAAGTCAAGTTGTTTTGTTGGTTCTGAGCATGGATTCATGTTCAGAACTCAGAAGGTTGTTTAGAGCCAATGTGGGTGTTTGGTGTCGATTTCCATCGTTGAAATCGGAGTTGTTCAATTTTTGGAAATTATGGGTAGTGGCTAACTCGAGTAAGCCTTTGGCCAACTCGAGTAATCCATGCAGTGTATAACTCGAGTTAGCTTATTGTATAACTCGAGTTAGCTTATTGTATAACTTGAGTATATCAGGGTCTGGATAACTCGAGTAAGCACTATGACTAACTCGAGTTAGCCATGGTTCTGAGGGACCAGAGTATGTCATTTTTGACACTTTGCATATTGTCGATTTCTGAGAGTTTGGGGACTCTTTTGAGGATTCTGACTACTTAAAAAAGTTAGTTAGCTATCCTAGTATAGTCAGAGGACTATTTTGTAATTTGTCAAGTCCTGGGAACTAAAATGTAATTTTACACTAATCGATGACCAAACTGTAATTTTATATAGATTTTGTATTTTGAATCCAGAATGATAGATTATCATTCGATATGGATCATTTGGGATATTTCGAGAGTTCGCATATGCATCTGCACTTTATGCATATGGTATTGCCACAGTACCACATTTGAGTTTGCTTCTGATATATCTATCGATATATATTTGTTCTGTTCAGCTTCCTGTTCGTGCCCGAGAGACCAGCCACCGACGAGTGGGGCCTGAAGGGTGATTTGCAGTTGGACTTACAGGTGAGTGAATAACAACTTTAGACACATAGGCTGTATCTCGAACTGTATATATTTTCTTTTGTGTATAACACATATTTTTAAAAATGAACTAATTTAAGGATTGACTAATGATAAACTGATTATGTGTATTAATCAGGGCTCTGCTTTGAAATTGATATATATGTACTATATATATCTCCTCTGATTTTGATGCTTCTACGCATACTCTGTTTTGATACTATATATTAGTATGCTTTTGTTTTCTGATATGGGACACCTACTGTTACGGGGTAAAACGTGACCTTTGGTATACCAACGCTTTGATAAAACCCATCTATCAAGGTTGTTGATAGCCATGTGTCCTAATCCGGCACATGATTTGATATGGATTGTGGCAGAGCCCACATATTTTGTTATTAGTGCTACGTGCATGCCTTTTGTTTTGGTCCCATATATTTGTATATGTATTTTGAATCTGAAAATGAAAATCATTTTATACGCCTCTGAGTTTTATGATTGCTTTGTATGTGAAACCTTTTGCGAAAGGATTTTCTGAAAAGCTATTACATATGTATAATGTGTATATATATGTATGTTAAACTATATCTGCATGTGTAGTTTTGATATGTTTTCAAAACAATTCTTGTGAGGCATGTATGAGGCGATCTGGAGTGTTATTCCTCACTGAGCCCTAACCCCCTTTGTTTTCTCTGTTTACGTGATTCCTATTGAGTAGGTTCACAGATTTGGCTTTCGGCAACTATCAGCATCCAGACTCCAGTTAGGCATCTTTTGGTTAGTGATGCCCTTTTGTCCCGGCTCGTCTTTTATTTTGTAGAGCTCCGCATCGGGATGTAGTTGGGTTACCAAGTTGTCACTTTGGCTTTTGTTTTATGACTTCCGTTGTCTTTCGCATTATTACTTTTGATATATATTTATTTATATATATATTTGATTTATTATGTTTTTGATTATTAAATATTTTAACAAATATTTTATAATCTGAATTGTTTGGGTAATATGTTCTGATATCTGAGGCTTGTGCGAGATGGGCCGACTCCTATAGATGGTTTACCTTGTACGCTGGTCACGAGCTCGCAATGGGTTGTGACATGGTAGTATGGTTGTGCTAGGAGGACAACTTTTCTCTGGAATAATACAAAATCTGCAACTTAAACAATCGAGCCAACCTAGAGGACAGTTAACCTAAAGGACAGCCAATCCAAAGGATAGTCAACCCAGCCAACAGTCGTGCCAAACCAGAGGATAGTCAAACTAGGGGACCATGGAGCCAACTAAGGGGAAGTTCCAACCAACTTAGGGGACACTATGTAAATAGGAGGAACCCATCAGGAGCTTGAAAGTTATGTGTACCAGAGTCCCAAAATATCCAAACTGCTTGTATATTGCAAAATCCAAGACTTGTTGAACCAAAGGTGGTTCACATTTAGATCCACCTATGTTTTGATGATAAACAAAAGACGGTAAATATTTTAGTCAAATGCAACACAAAGCAAGGCTTCCAAAATATGAATTTGTTAGAAGAAAGCAAGTGTTACCCGAGCAACTCTCAGAGTTACCCAAGTAAGTACAATGTCCAGAAGAAAAAATGATCCAGGTGTTAGTCAACCAAACAAAAACATTACTCGACCAACTTATGATTTACTCGAGTAGACAGTGAAGTTACTCAAATAAGTACTAGCTCAAGAGATTCACTGGTTGATGAGGTTACTCGAGCAAGTGCAAGTGTCACACAAGTGTGAGAAGATCAAAATGACAGTTACTCAATTGGGATCAAAGGTTACTCGAGTAAGTGGTTGCACTGAATCATTTCTTACTGGAGCAAAATCTAGAGTTACTTGACCAAGCGTGATTCCAAAAATTCAACAAGTACTTAATAGCTGAGATTACTCGAGTAAGGATCTCAGTTACTCGAGTAAATGTGTCTTAATCAGAAGCACAATTTGAAGTAATCAAGACTGATATGACGATCAAAAATCATCGATTACTAGAGTAGAGAAAAGAGTTACTCGTTTAAGTTATGTGCAGAAATTCAATACTAGAGATCAAAGCTAGAGTTACTCAAGTAGACTATATTGTTACTTGAGTCGGTACTAAAAAGGAAAGAAAATCAGATTGATTTCACACTCCAACGATCATCTAATGAGTCACAACATCTAGAAATTTTTTAGGAAGTATAAATACACTTCTAGAACAGCAAAGGGTACAACAACAATGCATCCACAGTTTTTTACAACCCTCATTCTAGCATTATTCATTGTTCTTGGTGATACAAGTGTTCTTTTGCTTATTTCATATTTTCATTACTTATATCCATTGTTCTTATTCTGTTTGTTCAGCGATTAATTGTTTCAAATAGTGAGTTTGTGAGGTTGGGATCAAGGGTAGATCCTAGGCTTAATTTATTCTTGAACCGAAATCAAGAATTGTAAGAGTTCTCACTTAGTTTGAAAGTGAAAGTTGTAACCAAAGATTGAAGTTAGTGCAAATTCTAAGTGATGATACTTAAGTAGTGGACTTAGGCAAGAGATTGGTCAAGCCACTCAAAAATCCCTTGTATTCTCTACTGTTTTGTTCTATTTTTTCCCAACTCAAAAAGAATTCAAAGCCACATCAATCACATTATTCAACCCCTCTTCTAGTGTGGTATTTGCTCTTTCAAGACTGTCCCCAAAGGCAACTTATTGAAACAAAGAAGAGTATGTTGCAAAGGAGCTTATACAAAATTAGTTTGATTAAACTACTTAGAACTCATTTACTACTTGTAGTTTAATTGTAACAACTTACTATGTTCAAGTAAATGTCATTGTTTTTTCAAAATGATATAATTCCAAAAATAATATCATAAATCTTATACCATAAATCTCAACTCCTAATTCTTAAACTAATATTGTTAACCATTTAAATATTTTAATTATTTAAAGAATAATAAATTAATAATAAATTTTATATACAAAAAATATTTGATATTAACTATATTTTGTCAATGAAACTTAGAATGGACCCTAAATATCTCAAAATTATTTAACAGGATATTTTTTGTATTTAAGTTGAATTTTAGTAAAGAAAAACTTCGATATCCGAGCCATTTCCATCCCTTTTTTATGTTCCAAAATCTCCTAATCTTCTAAATTTATATCGCAAATCTGCAAATCTTTGTCCTGAAAATCTCTGAAATTTTGCGACTGTTTTGGATCCAACAAACAAAGGGTCTCAGAAATTTGGGATAGTTTCAAAACTTTTGGGTTAACTGCTTTGATATCCTTGTGTTTTGGTTGAATCTTTTCTCAAGTCCCTATAATTCCAAAAATAGACGATATGTCCCAAAAACTTGGCAGATGTTAGTCCAAACAACAGAATCCATTTAATTGCTAAGGTGACATGATTTTTATTAAAAAAATATTTTTTAATGACAAAATACCCCTCTATGGTTTAAACAAACTAACCCTCAAAATCCAAATTAACGAAAACCACCCCACTCTCAAAAACCGAAATAAACCCATATAAGCTAAACAAATCCACATTCTAAAAACCCAAACAAACCCAACCCACCCACTCTCAAAAATAAAAACAAATTGTTCCCTATTTTATGATTAGAACTTGGGAAAACAATGGTGCCCTTTGGTGAGTTTGGATTTGTGGATTGCAAGCGTACCAAGGAATTATAGTGTTCCTAAATTGAAAATTAGAAGTGATTGAATGCAAAATGCACTAGAGAAATCAAACTTCTTAATCAAACGATTTGGAATGATTAAAGGGACATAAATCATCCGTTATGGGTCTCTTGCGTCTTTAGCAATAATAGCAAGAACACAATGATGAAATGAGATTGTTATTGAAAATCAAGGTTGAGTACAAGAATTTAGAATATAATAGAGAACAAAAGGGAGCTAAAGTTGAAAAACAAAATGAAGAAAAAAATAAATTAACCCATGAGGGTGTAGTTGTTGTGTTGGAGCGGTGTGTAGAGTTTTTTTTTTCCAATGCAATATGCTCCTTTTATACTGCTAGATTGTTCTTGGCAGCTAAGAATTCTCATTTATGTTCCACCAAAGTCATGAAATTAATTCCTTGAATGTTAGAAATTTCCTTTGGTCCTCACGACACTATTTATAGATTTGTCATCACCCATTTTCTTTATTGCCGTGAATTTTCTTTGGTCCCCAAGGTAGTATTTACATATTTGCCACCCCCAATGACCATTTCCTTGTTTTCTTTTACTTTCCATTTCGTAAGATTTTCCTTGGAGACAAAGCCTTTCATCTTTGCTGCAATTTATTTCCTTTTTAGTCCGATTTTATTACCTCTATAATTTACTCAAAATATGGTGTAAACAATTGCCCCCGGGTGTTTATGGTTTGAGTTAAACTGTGAACACGGGTGAAAATTGCTTTCTTCAACTATCCCCTAGGAAAAACTGATGTTCCCTGAAAAAATATGCTTTGTGCAAAATGTTGCCTTCTTAATAATACTATTGTAATATCAAATAAAGCATTCTATGGTGGTCAAAAGGCCTACCACTTGGAAATATTCTTTACTCTAAGAAATTGAGCATCCCCCTAAAAAATTTTTATTGTAGTGGCCATATATAAATTGAATTAAATAGGCCTACTGCACTTTTGAATGTTACTCCTCCTCAATCCACCACAAAAAAAAACACTTATTTATCCACTCCCATTTTGAACCAAAGTCAAAAGCAAACCCAGACCAAGTTTTAAGGCTCAAACTAAGAGAAAAACCAAGCCAATACTCATTTGATCCAAACAACCAATTACTACTGACCAACCAAGCTCACCCCAACGAACCAAACCCAACACTAAACCAAGCCCTAAACCACCTAGGCTCACCGCTCAATGAACCCAAAACCAAACCAGCTCTTTTGAACCAAACCAAATAAACCAACCATTTGAACCAACCCAGCCTTAAACAAAACCAACCATTTTTTTTCTCTCTCTCAAATAGGAACCTTACCTCCTCTTTCTTCGTGACAAACAAAAACAGAGCTCAGCTTCTCCTTTTACTTCAAAGCCATCGGTACCAACACCAAGCCCCGCCTTCACCATCCAGTCACGTTGTCACCGTCTCGAGCAAGTGAGGGTGCATCGTTGCCGCTGAGGCGCTGGAAGAAGCTGCCATTGGTCGTCGCTCATTTTGCCTAGCACAAGACTCGGTTGTCGCGCCGTCGTTGGGGAAGAGATGTCGCTGCTGGAAGAGGATTCACACTGCTTTAACCGATTTGATAAAAGAAACAGTGCCATTGTCGTCTCGTTTCAAGCCACCACGTCGCATGCCACAGAATGGGGTTGTTTCCATCAAGTCGCGTCGTTCCTGTCGAAATTTGAAGAAGAGAGCTGCTCCATTTTGCCGGTCAGGGAAGTATTCTTCGTGTGTAATCTCGGTCCGCTTTGAATTTTTCTCTTTTTATTCCTTTTTAGTCAATCCAATTTTTAGCATCTCCTGTTTTGATTGAAATATGACTCTGTTAATCTGCTTGCTATTAAATGATATGCTTCTTGTTGAATTTGGAACCAAATGGATTGGTCAAAAATAAGAGGAAATGCTGCTGAAATTTCTGTAGAGATTTTGCTTTCCTTCCGTTTACTCTGTGAGAAATTCGGCTGCAAATCTGGCTCTTGACTCCATTCGTTGTGTCAGTTTTTCATGTTTCCATGCCAAAATTTCTAGAAGCATATTATTTCCTCTTCTACTACCAGGAATTAAGCTCTCAAAAGAAACCTTGTGAAGACATTCACAAGACAAAAATTCTTGAACTTAATTTGTTTTTTCCTTTTGATAACCTTAGTTTCCACAAAGCCTACTAAAAAATTCATGATCTTGAATTGTGTTCTTTGTTGTTTTGCAGATAGATAGAAATCCTGGATGAACCATAGAATTGCAACCCCTTGGTTGCCTTTGCTTTTAAAATTGCAGGTTCTTCTTTGGCTGGTTTCAAAGTTTGTCATGGAAGGATTGGAAGCCCTTTTAGATTCTTGACAGCTCAAAATCCCAGATTTGAAGGATTTCAAAGAAGGCAGAGACTCCCTACAAGAACCAGAATCTCCAATTTAGTGTAGGAGTATTTTGATTTTTGGTCTTTTAACCTTTGCCCCTGTACACAAACTGGTGTTGGCTGTAAATTATGACAATGTATTTCTTGAAATCAATGAGAAATGGCCTTAGGCCAATTTCCAATTGTTTCCCTTCCATCTTGTCTCTTTTCTTTCTTTTTTTTTTCCTTAAGATTATTCAATTTTTTTTCTTGAGTTGCTACCATTTTTCAAAGCAATGGGGTAGTACCTTTTTTCTAACAATAGGCTAGTCTAGATCTATCACTTGTGGTGCTCTCAATGACTTAAATTTGGCTTGACTTCATGGTAAGTAAAATTATTCTTTTTTGTTGGGTCATCACCAGTGAAAGGAAAGGTGGAATTTGTTCTCCTTAGGGGACCCATCTTTTTTAGCATCCCTACAAACACAAGGCATAAAACCCAAACAATGTAAGCCTTAATCAAATAAATGGAAGAAGATATTACTTTGTCCTGAGGTTATTCAAATAAATCCTTTTGATCTAGAATTAGGCTCTTTTAGAGGCCGTTCCCCTGGCAGGTGCTCTTCTGTTGATGGTGGTTCTCCTGGGGACGTGTCCCCTAGGGGCAGCTGCTCCTTTGTTGGTGACTGCTCCTCTACTGTAAGTTTCTCTCCTAAAGACGTGTCCCCTGAAGACAACTCTTTTGTTGGAGGTTGCTTTTTTTATTATGTTGGAGGTTGGACCCTTAAGGAAGGTTTCTTTGAGGATTGCCCCCCGAGGGTTTTGGTGGTGTCCCCCGTAAAACACTTATTGATTTCTTCTTTTTCCTCCACCTCCATAAGACATTCCAAGTCTCTCGAACCATGTGGATTTTTTTTTTGGAGGAGGCACATGTTTTGCTTTTTTAGCCTCACACCATGCCGACAAGTAGTCTAAGAATTGGCGAAGCTATTTGGTTAATTATTGATCCCTTTCTTTTGATGTATGCTAAATTTACACATTAATTCAAGTAAGAATTTATCCATTTTCATCCTTTAAATCATGACTTTGTGGCAAAATTCTTATAATGTTTTTGATGATTGTAGGATGTTGAATTTGGAGAGAAATGAGTGGAAAAATGTGCAAAAGAGATGCAAAATGGAAAGACACCAAGAAAACCCAGATGGAGAAAATGAAGATTTCATGTTCCAAAAAGGTTGTACGATTCACTGGTACTGTTCATGCGACATTGGTCACGGAATGGAGATTTTTGAAGTAAGAATATTGCACGGCCGTGCAACTCAACTTGCACTGTCGTGACACTGTTCACATGTACTGTTCATTGATGAAATTCATCACATCTGTGACCGTTGAAGCATGGAGGTAAAAATTCAAGTGACGAAACCATTTTGGAGATCCTTGGATTTTGCACATTAAATGAGAGAATCATTCTCTATCAATTCCTAAGAAATATTCAAAGAGGAGAGAGAAGAGGATTGGAAAAGGGCTTCATCAACCATCAAGAGAAGTTTTATTCTATCTTTTTATCTTCTTTTCTTTGTTTAGAAACATGTTTAGGGTTTCAATTTATTGTTTTACATTTGATTTCCTAAACATGTTAGCTTAGTTTCATTATTAGGGTGTAAACATGTGAACATTGGATTTATGTTGCTTTAATGATGATTACTATTACGAGTTTTGTGTTTTTAATGTTATATCTATTGTTTTGATACTTTAATTTTTAAATCTATGGTTGGTGATGATTTTATGACTTGTTATTGATTGAATGATGTTGATATTCGAGACCTTAATGTTGTTTTTGACACACCTAAGTGATGAATTGAGAGATGAATCTTAGTTTAAGTCACAAGCATAGAACTTGTATGGTTTTAGGATAGAAATATATATATGCTTACAAGGTATTCAATGAAATTCTCCAATAATCCTAATGATCTAATTTGACTAGGTGAGGTCGAAAGGACCCACCTAGGAAGTGTAGACACTACTTGAGTGACCTTGAGAGAGGCCTTAGGTGAGATATGTGGAGAAAACGCTCACACCCAATGTGTTAAAACCCAATTTCATTCATTATTGCAACTAAATTCTTGGTTTTATCTCGAAAGCCCTAATGTTTTCTAATTATTGAGTACTTGCATTTTGTTTATTTGCTTGCTTTAATTCCAAAACCTCAAAAACAAATCACTTGATGTTTTTAAATGCTTTTATATTTTTAATTGACAACAATTAGACACGTTCTCTGTGGATTCGACACCCAAGGATAATCCTAAGGTTTTTATTACTACATTCGACTATTGTGCACTTGCAATAGACCCGATCATCTTTCATCTTCCTAATATCTTCTTCGCGATGCTTTGTGTTTCTTCCATTCTTTCACTCCAAAAGCATGTAGATTGGTGGCCTCTTACATGATTTTCGACACACTGATCTTCATTTTTTTGGCCTATCATCTCTTCAGACTAACCATAGTCTTGGTGGTCATCATATTAATTTTCTTAGGGGTGAGTGGGTCATACCTTTCTTGCTTATACTCCTCAAAGTCTTCTCGAAATGGTGGCTTTCCTCATAATTTTCAAAATATTCTTGTTGGATATTTTGGCCTACCAATTCTTCAGACCAACCATAGTATTGGTGGTCATAAGAATAATTTTCCTGGGGGCTGGAGGATAATAAGTCTCTTGCACAAATTGTCTATGTTGCCCCCAGAGCCCATAGTGGTATTTGAAGCTTTGCGCAGTGGGATAAACCTCCTGTTCATAAACATTTTGTGAACAAAAATCCTTTTATGGCGTTATTACCTTTGTTGTTGCAAAAGCCTCTTCTTCCAACTGGTAATAGTAATCGGGCTGGCAGTTTTCATATTAATTTTGGTTGTAGAACGGCATCGTAACATCATTGTGTTTGTCCCACCAAGCGTGCCATTAAATTGTTCCCCATTTTATGATTAGAACTCGGGAAAACAATGGTGCACTTTGGTGAGTTTGGATTTGTGGATTGCAAGCGTACCAATGAATTATAGTGTTCCTAAACTGAAAATTAGAAGTGATTGAATGCAAAATGCACTAGAGAAATCAAACTTCTTAATCAAACGATTTGGAATGATTAAAGGGACATAAATCATCTGTTATGGGTCTCTTGCGTCTTTAGCAATAATAGCAAGAACACAGTGATGAAATGAGATTGTTATTGAAAATCAAGATTGAGTACAAGAATTTGATAATATAATAGAGAACAAAAGGGAGCTAAAGTTGAAGAACAAAATGAAGAAAAAATAAATTAACCCATGAGGGTGTAGTTGTTGTGTTGGAGCGGTGTGTAGAGGTTTTTTTTTTCCAATGCAATATGCTCCTTTTATACTGCTAGATTGTTCTTGCCAACCAAGAATTCTCATTTATGTTCCACCAAAGTCATGAAATTAATTCCTTGAATGTTAAAAATTTCCTTTGGTCCCTAATACATTATTTATAGATTTGCCATCACCCATTTCCTTTATTGTTGTGAATTTTCTTTGGTCCCCAAGGTAGTATTTATAGATTCGCCACCCCAAGGATCATTTTCTTGCTTTCTTCTACTTTCCATTTCATAAGATTTTCCTTGGAGACAAAGCATTCCATCTTTTCTGCCATTTATTTCCTTTTTTGTCCTGATTTTATCACCTCCATAATTTACTCAAAATATGGTGTAAACACAAACCCATCTAAAATCAAACAAAACCACACTCAGAAAACCCAAACAAACCCAACCCAACACATCCTACTATCAAAAACCAAAACAAACCCATCTAAGTAACTAAAGACATCCAATTGAACCCATCTAAACAAATATTTTTGTTCTTCACAAACCCTTCTTCTTATCCTCCTCCCTCTTCTTCATGCCACCTTCTGTTGGAGAATTTTCGGTCGATGCCTTAGTTGAGTTTGGATTGCGGAGGCGAGTTGAAGTAAGAGAGAAAACAACACCAAGATTTATAGTGGTTCGGCCAACCATGCCTATGTCCACTACCTAAGTCTCACTTAGGATTTCCACTATATCGAAGATTGATTCCGGCTCAATCCAACAAAGTCTTACACCAAGGTTGATTACGGCTCACACCTCTAAAACCAACAAGGTTAATTATGACTCACACTCTACAGCCTAGACAAGGCTAATTTCGGATCATATATCTAAAGTCTTACAATGTTGTTTTCTCTAGGCTCATAACAAACCTTTCTCACTCTCAAAATGTTTACAAATATTGAAACCCTGTGCTAGAGTTGAGTGTATATGAACTTGTTGCTCTTGAATTTGACTCTAGCTTGATCTTTGGTGTTTTGGAGTGAGGGGAATGAAGAATATGTTTGATCCATGTAACCATTCTATGCCTTTCCTTGATGTATTTATAGCCTTTCTAAGCCATATAACCGTTGGAGTTGAAAAATTAGCCGTTAAAGTGAATTTAATATTGTTTCAGATTTCTGGAATGATGCTTTACTCGAGTGACAATATTGCTTTACTCGAGTGATATGATACTTGAATTACTCGAATGATATTTCTTTACTACTCTAGTGATATTTCTTTGTTAACACCGTAGCCCCTGGAACTCGGTCTTACTTGAGTGACACATTGATTTACTCGAGTGAGACGATAAAAATCATGTTTATTTGCTCAAGAATCCAACTCAATTTTTTCCATCATCAAAACATAAATGTTGATCCCCATTGATCCAACACCTTCACCTCGTCGACCCTTCACCACCACGGCCGCCAAGCTCGAATCTGACTCAGAAACCCTACCTTTCCCATAATAGACTACCGCTAATTCTAAAGGGGAAACCTAAACACACTTTTAAAACACACACTTTTGACTCAAAACCCTTCAAGTCGCCGCTACTTCTAAAGAGGGAATCGTTGCGCTGTCGTGCTACACATAAAGCAAGAGGAACACAAATCCATCTCTCTCTCTCTCTCTTTCTAGTGTGGATCTTTCTCAAGCTCATATTCAGGTTATCATCTCTCTCTAGATTCGAAGTATGGATCTTCAATTTTTCGTTTTTTCTAAGAATCCGTTCGTTTGGTCAAAATACCGAGTAATTGTCTTTTGAATTTTATTGCAAAGAAAGTGTGATTAATTGAGTTAAAATGTGTGTTACTCGAGTAAAGGCAGTGCTAACTCGAGTTGATGATGGAATTATTCTCGTAATAGATTTAATTATTCCATTTATTCTTTCGATCAAAAATATTTTGATATATTTAATAGCATATAAATAGCTCGTATAAATATTTTTGTAATACAATAATTAAAATAAAATAAATTTGGATAAAAATATATTTTTTATTGATTACAATTTATAACTACTTGCACACATAAAATTTTTAACTACACATTAAAAGTACAACTAATCAAATTATTAAATTTTAATTTGGACAAATTAATTTATCTTTTTGAATTAGTTTTTTATATTTTAATTGAAATTTCAATTTTATTATGGTGAAATATTTTTATTTATGTTAAATTAGATTGTTATGAATATGTTTATGGTTTAAATTTGCAGAGCATGCATTTTGTATAATTTTTTAAATTTTTTCATATTTAATTATATTTTAATTATAATTTTTAAAAAATTAAAATTATTGATTTAATTTACTTTTAGTCTTGTGAATACATTGATTGATTAAAAATACAAAAATACCATAAATTAAAACTATAAAAATATAAATTAATATTTTATTAAGACAATAAAAAAGAAAATAAAAAAATGCAATAAAATTTGGGTCGCTACTTGTACCAAATTGCAGTAACAATTTAGTGCTGGATTGGAGCAAAAAAACAATTGCATTTTGCACTATTTACTGCAAAATGCAGTTGGCTGGAGATTGTCTAAGGTAATTAAGTTTCTCTCTTCAACTTCCTCATATCACACAATTCCACTGATAAACTCCGACAGGACAATACAAGTATAACACACTAATACAATTATGATACATTATAATACAAGAAATTATTTTTTATTAATCAAATATGGAGGAGAAGAAAGGAGAGAGAGTAACATATGAGGGAAAGAGGAGAAGAGAGGAAATTTTTAGTGGAAAGGAAGATAAATTTTAGGACTTGAAAGAACTAAAACAGTCAAAATATGGTATTTGTGAAAATATGTTTCAAATTCTTCTATTTCAAAAACTTTCTCAGCTAAATTATATTGTGGAATTGAAAAACATGTAATGCGGCTCTTACAAATTAGTCTGTTGGTTATGGCATCTTATGCAATTAACTCAACACGATTATTCGGAGTTAATTATGTTGTATGTCCCAATTAACATTCAGATTAGGACAAATAATACCTTAAAGTTTAGTAATTAGGTGAATGTCATTTTTTAATTGCAATTTTATTATATGATAATATTTTGAAACCTAATCTTAAAAATACCACATTTCTATAAATAAAAAAAAAATCTTTTATTTTTTTAATTTTTTCTCTCTCCTCCCTTTTCTTTTTCAAACTCACGTTTCTCTCTCCTCTTCTCCTTCCTCTCACTTCGCTTAGGGGTGGCCACGGTTCACCAACCGGCGGTTCTGGTTCGTGAACCGCCGGTTCCGGTTCAACAACAGCTTGAACCTGAACCGGACCGTGGCTCTCCAGTTTGGGATGGTTTCAATCAGGTTCTGAGTTTGACCGGGTTTGACCGATTAAACCGTCGGTTCCGATTCGGTTCAACCCACTTTTTTTCATCAATTTTTATCTTGTTATTGCGTTCTTTTTTCCGCTTTGATAAAAAAAATGGAAAGAGTCGTTTCACAGTGCACTCCAGAACCGTTGGAACTATCAGTTTGGAACCGTGCAAAATTGACGTTTCCACTGGTTTTGGTACCCTTGAACCGAAACCATCCCGCGAACCGCCGATTTTTACTGTGCGGTTCACGGTTCTAGCCCGGGTCTGGTTTTCAATTGATTCGACAGGCCTGGTTCAAGTTCGCCGGTTTCGGGTTGGTTTGGCCATGTCTAACTCCGCTATCACCGCTCGTCATGTTGCTTCATCTTCACTCCTCCTTTATTCGTCTCTATCTCATTGTCTTTCTCTCTCCCTCTCGACTCTTTCTCCTCTATCGGTTCTCTCCTTTTTTTGTTCGCCTCTATCTTGTTGTTTCTTTGCCGCTTGCAACTTCAACTATCTCGTGTTCTCTCCTCCGTCGCGTATGTTCTTGTCGTCGTCTTCTCCCTTCCCATCTACTCTCGCTCGGCTCTCCCCTATCGCGCCTCTCCCTCGCCGCGTCTCGAGTCTATTCGTGTCTTTGTCCTCCGTTGTGGCTCTCCCTTCCGTGTCTCCCTTGTCTATTTGTTGGCCTAAACGTTGGGGAAGGCGACAACAAAAGTGTGAGAAGGGAAGGGATGTGAAAGGTGGCAGCTAGGGTTGGGAAACCCTTGTTGCTCCCTTATTTTCATTTTTTACAAAAATGTCAAACTTTAAAATTATTTTTATAAAAGTTCTCTTTGGTTGTTTAAGTGATTTATTTGAATTTGCATTTTTTTTAAAAAAAAGTGATTTTTTTGAATTATTTTAATTTTTTGTAGAGATGGATACATTTGATTTTTTACAAGGATGACTTCAATTTATTTTTTTGAATTATTTTGATTTTTTTCAGGTATATATACATTTGGATACATTGTAGATACTTGCGGATACATTTGAAGATATTGGGAGGCATTTGAATATTATAAAAAATTATATAAAAAATAAAGTTGGATACATTTAGATATTATTACAAAATTATATAAAAAATGAAATTGAAAAATTATAAAAATTCTATTAAAAATTACAATTTGGAGGCATTTAATTTAAATAATGTTATATCAAAAATTTATTAAATCGAATTTTCTATAAAAAAATTGTGATTTAGAGAAATTTAGATACATATGAATACATTTGGATACTTAAAACATTAGATCTTTCTCCCTTTGAATTTATTTTTTTCTCAAAAAAATTAATTTCTCATGAAAATATCGCTATTTTTAGAGAAACAAATCTCAAATACTTGGTCAATTAAAAATATAATAGTTTTGTAATATGTTTGAAATTAATTTGTATATGTCAAAATATATTTAGTGGATGGCCAAAAGCTAAATTATTTAATGTGCTTTAAAATGTTAAATTTTACCGATTATTTCTCATTGTCACTCATAAGCAAAGCCCATCATGAAACAAGCCAACCAAACAATCCAACAACAGGCTAGAGCCTGTTGTGATGCGGACCACCAGCTTACTTGCCCACGAGCCACGCAATTTGCAGCCAGACTTCTCTATTAAGCCATAACGATGGGTTAATAATTCTTATGGCCACAAAAGTTTAGACATTACTCAAGTTTTGTCACAAAAAAAATATTATTAGGTGGTTATAGCTGGATTTTTTTACTTCAACATGGTCACTTTACTTAGAAAATTTGTCAACTATGAAAAGAATTGCCACGTAGGTTTGTTACATGGCTTGCTCCCGCCAACGTGGCAGTAAAAAATCGTCACTCGAATGCTACCTGACTAGAATTCGTTTTCGTTATCCATATTCTCTCTCTTCCCAAAAAACCAGTCCTTTCTCTCTCTACAATTTTCTTCTATTATCCTTTCTTTCAATCGTATCCAATTAGGGTTTGCTAAAATCTAAATTCCTCCAATTCAATTCGACTGCCATGGTTTCCGATTCGATTACCGCTCCCAATCCTTCCGCACCAAAGGCGTTCAACAAGAAGAAGCGAATGTGAATCCAATCTTTCTTTCTCTTTTTCTCTTTCCCCCTATTTGTTTTCATTGCTTTGGGTTTTTGCTTGAGATTTTCTTTGATTCTGTTCGCTGATATGTTTTTTTTTTGGGATTTCAGGCACACAGGTCAACGAAATTGAAGATCTTCCCTTTATTCCCTTTGTTGTGATTTTTTTTTTGTGAAGTTAGACTCTTTATATTTTGATACTATATTTAGGGGGGATTTTATATGTATATGTAGTGGGTGCGGTGAAAAAGGGAGGGAACGAGGAAGATGCCACTATTCGGGGGTTGCCTCAGTCATGTGGGAATGAGAGGAGGAATGGGTTGGGGAATTTAGGTACGAGGTGAAGAGGAGGGATTAGGGATGAGGAGACAAGGAATGGGTTGGTTCATAATAATTTTTATTTGGATTCGCCTTTGAAGAGCTCCACCAATATGGGAATGATTCCAGTACAAATTTCACTGTTTCTAGCTACATCAGTAGCATCAGTGATAGCAACGATGGTGAATGTTGGTCGAGAAATATTACAGAAGAGGAGGAAGAAGGTGGTGGAGATGGGGATGATAATTGCTTGGACGATTGGGAGATTGTGGCTGATGCTTTAGCTAAAAAGTAAGAATAATAGAGTGAGAATTTTTGTTTAGATCTTGATTCCTTTGTGCCATGCCAACCAACTGCTCGGTTGGACTCCAATTCTAACAATTCAGGTTATAGTGAAGAGAATTCAAGGCCATGTGATCCAAGAAGGTGACAGCTTTGCGACTGACCCTGTAAGTGAGTCCAGATTCGGGTCAGCTCGATTGAGGATTTTTTTACTACCATGTGGGAGTGAACAAGCCATACAACAAATGTACGTGGCAGGTTTTTTCTAAATTGGCAAATTTTCGGGACAACATGACCTTATTAAAGCAAAAAAAACTGAGCTCTGACTATTTAGTAGCATTCTTTTTTGTGACTAAAACTGAATAATGCCTAAATTTTTGTGACTATAGAATTATTAACCCTCGTAACGGTCTGTCCACTTCAGCTCGTGAACCAAATCAACGGCTTCGTCGTATACAACGTGGGAACAGACAAGAAACTCCAACCATCCGATCCAACCACGTTTTGATCCTCTCTGAACCGCCCCACCGTAGCACGGCGGATCTGCGACTATAAGTGAAACTCTTCCCACAACGCACAAATAAACCCTCATCTCTGGGGACTCCCGCATCAAGACTTCACCTTTTACAAAGCAATCTCTTTTCCATTTCACTTCTCGTTAATGGCAACTCTGTAAAACTCGCTGACATTTGTTGCCATTGCACTCTCAGAAATTGCCAAAACAACAAGTGAATTATTGCGATGAGTAGGAGTTTTTTTCAGATGAATTCTTTAACTGCGAAACCATCCTTTTCTGCATATAGATTGCTTGCTTTCACTAACCTCTTCGTCGTGTACTTCAGAAATTCTGGTTTCGATAGGCAAAGAATAGTATCAGACGAAGGTTAACTTTGAGAGTGAAAGCTTAAGATTCTTCAAAGGAAGAATTCTTCCAAAAATGACCCTGGTGATTCCAAGCCTCCCAACGGCACCATGGTACTTTTTCATTTTGCCTTCTATTGGTTTGGTTTTTATGTAAATTTGTGATTGTTGTCTGGAAATTAGAACTTGAAAAGCTGCAATTAGGATAATTCAATTGAGCTGCATAGATAGATCAGCTCTCGTAAAATAGATTTTTTTATGTTTACTTTGGCAAAGTTAGGACTTGATTGAATTGGGATTTTGTATTGAAAAAGGGGCAGCCGAAGACAAGAAGAGAGATTATGTTGGAGTATGTGAAGAATGTGCAGGCCGAGTTTATGGAAGTGTTTGTGCAAAGGGCACCCCCGCAGGTGTGGAATTTTCTTGGCTTTCTGCCATTTCATATGATTGGACAGTTTCATTATTGTGCCCGGTTCGACTTGGTCGTGGGAGGAGGCATATTGTTTCAATGCAAATTATTCAGGTGGTTGATGCAATGCGACAGACAGTGACCAATATGATTGGAACGTTACCCCCACAATTTTTTGCTGTGACGGTCACCACTGTAAGTATATCAATTGGCGTTTGGGCTGATAAGAAATGATCTAATGCCTTATGCTTTGTTTGAATTTTTAATCATTTTAATTGCTACTAAGGACAAGTTTTGCTTCTCTTTCCAGGTAGCTGAAAATCTTGCTCAACTTATGTACAGTGTTATGATGACTGGTTATA
>CAODLS012212813.1:0-10494 GCA_948243855.1 Flueggea neowawraea | reverse complement strand
ATGCTGTTTGCTTTGGTTGCAAACGATTTCGAAATGTTTTCGTGGAAACCATACTATGTATATAGTGTATACATATGTATACTTGTCGTATACCGTATGTGTTAGTTTTCAAATGGTTTTCAAACCAGTCTTTATGAGACACGTATGAGACGATATGGAGTGTTGTCCCTCACTCATAGGGTTTGACCCTTTTTCTTTGTTTGTTTTGTCCATGTTATTATCATTTTGCAGGTGATGCTTGTGGATTATGTTCATTGGCATTTGATGTTCAGTGAGGGATTCTGATGTTGCGATCAGTGCCCTTTTGACCGGGCCCATTAGTATGATTTGTTAGATGCTCTACACCGGGTTTCTGTGAGATGTGTTTATGTTTCTGACATTTTAAATGTTTTAATTTGAAATAAATTTCCGTACTTAATATTATATATATTTTGTTTTTAATAAACAAAGATTATACTTTTATTTGTTTTTCATATATCTTTAAAAATGATATTTGGGTAGAAGTTCTGTACTATGGAGGCTTGTGCGGGATGAGCCGTGCTCTCATAGACGGTTCACCTCGTACGCCGGTCATGGTCCCGGGAAATGGGTCATGACACTTTTCACCTTAAAAGGTCTCCTTAGTCTCCATGACTTCTCTATTACTGTTTGCACTACATTGGCGAAGTAGATCCAGGACGAGACTACCTTCACTACAAGTATAAGTGTTTTATCATGTGTGACAGCAGAATTGCCCGCTTGTAGTATCACCAATCCTTCCTGACATTGGAGTGCTGCTATTTTGTTGACTAGGTCCAGCATTTGGTAGGGATCCATTATTGTGGCTAGTATGGTAGATCTGTTCTCGAAGTTCCTTTTCCAGATGGACTTTGTTGGGAAAGCGTCTCTTTCCTTCCACTTGACACCAAATTCAATTAAAGTTTGCAAACTACCACTTCCCTGTAATGGATGATGCTCCATTAATGTCTCACCAACTAGATCCATGTGCCACTCTGTTTAAATCAAAAGGAAACAATTCTTACAGGAGAATAAATGTTGGGTTAGATTGAACCCAATTAATGATGCCTGGACTCAATGTAAGAATACTAGACTTCAAGAAAAAAGATACTTCAACTTGGAAGAGTAAATAGGTTATGAATGTAGATTGTGGTAGATTGAAGTAGATTAAAAAATATTTTTAAATTATTAATTTTACCCTTAAAAAATATTTGTATTTTTAATAGCCATATGACCTCTATTGGCATGTCAAGTGACTTTTTCAAAATTGTCACGAGTGGGGAGGGAAAACTTTTATTCAGGAAGAAGATGTATAAAGATGAGCATACTGATTTATCTTCTCCTTTGCGTCTTGGTGGTCAAGATATTTACAAGAAGCATGATTTTATAACTTGGATACACCTGATCAATTGCTATCTTCCTCTGTAAGTTTGTTCCTTTGTGTTTGGTTACTTTAAATCAGGTGAAATTTCTTGAATTTTTTTATCACTACAAAGTTTTCAGATGTGTTTTCGTGTGTACTAAAATGATGTTGAACTAGTAGTTGTGCATCTTTGAATTAGTAGTTTTTTTTTTCTTCCTCTGTAAAGCAAATTGCATTCTAAAGTTGCATTAAATGTTCTCTTACTTTGTAAGTTCATTTTTCCCTGTTTATTGGTTTGTTTAAATTGGCCAAAACAATTGAATTGCAATTGCTTTTATATTTTTAATGGTAATGAGAAATAAACTTAAAACAAACTAATCGTAAATGGTATAACACATTTCTTTCTGACTAATTGAAACGGCCTTTAAAAATGTTGGATCAAGAGTGATCAATATTAAGAACCTTCTAAGTTTTAATGATGAATAAAATATAAAAACAATCAATATAACCATGTTACGCACACAAGACTTGGAGTTAACCACATAAGGATGCTTGGAAGTACATAAGATTGCACAAGAACGAAGACAAAAGCTACTGGATTACTCTGGACCAACTTTTAAGTACGCAAAGATTGAGTTACGTACTCAAGGAAGGAGTTACGTATGTAAGAGGATCAATATAAAACAAAATATCTTTCGAACTTTGAAAAATATATCGAAATGATTATTTGCAACGCTTGAATTCTACATGTTTCGTACACAACAAAATGTGTTTTGTACGTAAGGCATGCATAATGTATGTAATGGACAACTCTTACATATGGAAGACAAATCCAAACAACTTGAAGATAAATGATTGCACTCCAATGGATAATACATCAACCCCAACGGTCTTTAGGCTTAGAAAGGCTATAAATGCATCAGGAAAACAAAGAGAGAATAAGGTGGAACATATGCTATCATAGTACAAAAAATTCTATCAATTACATCACTCAAAAACACCAAAGATCAAGCTAGAGAGAAAATTAAGAGCACCAAGTTCATACAATTAACTCTAGTATAAAGCTTTCTGTGTAAACACTTTGTATACACTTAGAGAGTAGGAAATGTTTATTGTTAGCCTCAGAAACAACAATGTAAGAGCTTTAGAGCTGTAAACCTAGAGGGAAATTAACTTTTTTAGAGTGTGAGCCGAAATCAATCTAGAGAGTTAGGCTTTAGAGGTGTGAGCTGAGAATCAACCTTGTTGTATTGGACTTGTTGGATTGAGCTAGAATCAATAATTGTATATTGTGAATTGAGAAAATCGTAAGTGAGGAACTTAGGTAGTGGATGTAGGCTTAGTTTGGGCAAACTACTATAAATCGTTTGTGTTGTTTCTTCGCTTCTCTACACAGTTCTGCCTCCGCACCTACTCCAAACAAAAAAAAACTAATTAGGAGTCTATGAGCTTTATTTATAGCTTCAATAGATCTATATATGTTTCATGTTTGCTTGCTTTTGTTTATTATTTTTCGTTCTGATGTTATTTTTTAGGGTAAAATCCATCGCGGTCCCTGAGTTTTGACCATATCTCTCGTGTGATCCCTTCATTTTTGAAACCCTCCATTTTGGTCCGTCGCTCTTAACTCCGTTTGTTTTTTAACAATAAAAATGAAATGTCAACAATGAAAACTAGGCCACCAATGAAAACTGGAGTTGTGCATACCAAAGTTGGCAAGGTAGTTTGCCACTCTAATGCCCTCTGGGAACAAATGAGAGACCACGACGTTCATATTTGCAAGCCGACTCAAACAATCGGCCCATTGAAGCCTACAACACCATAGAACCTCCAAGGACTGTGACTTAAAAAGCTTCACAACATAATTAGAATCGCTCTCTAACCATAGATTATGACATCCTAATTCTGACGCTTTAAGAATAGCAAAGATTGTCTCCTTCAGCTCAGAGATCAAAGTCGGCGCATCTCCAGTTGAGAATGCAATAGCCCCTTTGGAAAATCCTCCAGCAGTTCAGAAAATGCCCCCTACACCCTAGAGACCGGCGTGCCTATGGCAGAACCGTTAGTATTTACTTTAAGCCAATTAGCTGGAGGAGGTTGTCATACCACATGAATAATACTCTTCGCCTGCCGTGGTATTCCTGCAATGCCTAGGTTATTAAACAACTATAGTTCCTCCATGGTCCCCTACAGATTCCCAATTCTGAATAAAATCCACTTCTCTGATACATTTCCAAAGCATCCTCAACAAATTAAAAATGCTTATTGGCTGCCCCTAGAAAATGTACTCATTTCGTGCCTTCCAAATAGCCCATAACGCACTCACAATAGCAACATTCTAAAGCACTTTTATTTGTGAGATAACCTAGGCATTTATTGCAGCTAAAATGATAGATCTCAATGAATCATCACGCCTAACCCTCACAGTAAACATAAAAGATATTGCATTTCAAATTTGTGTGGCAATAGGACAAGAAATAAACAAATGATGTAAGGTCTCACAATGTGAATGGAAGAAAGCACATCGTGAAGTGAAAATCAAGCCCCTCTGTCATAGTTTGTCCTCTGTTGGCAGATACCCAAGAAAGGCCTGCCACTGCACTATTGAACGAGATGGAGGTATATACTTTTTCCATATAAAAAGGTTCCAATGAGTAACCTCATTACACCCATGAAGAGACCAATAGTATGCCTTGATCGAGAACTGGCCGGTAGTGGCAAACTTCTAAAGACACCTATCTGAGGGTTCCTTTAAGAACTAAATCGTGGCCACCTCCTCCATAATATCTTTCTATAAAGATTCTGACAGATCCTCATGCCCATTAGCAATATAATGATTTACTTTATCCGTTAGGAGGCGCTTCTGTATCTGAGGAACAAAAAGGCGTTCAGCCACACTAGGTTGCAACCAATCTCCTATCCAGAAATTCAAGTCAAAATTTTTCTGTGATTAACTAACAGCTATGTCCCGTCAAATCCACATATGCCTGCTGAATAGAACACCAAACTGTCGACCTAAAATAATTCAACCACGGGAGCCCTGAAGGATAAAGAAATTATGCATTCAACACTTTAAGCGAATTAGCCTATCTTGTTAGAATCTGCCAAATCAGAGAACCCAACATAGCCCTATTCAGACTGTTCAGCGCCTTTAAACCCAGAGAATTGCAAACCCGACCAAGGGACTATGATAAGCTTATGCGATGAAGTGGAGCCTGCCTAGATGAAATTCTTGATCAGACAGTTCATCTTGTCAATCATTTGACGCGGCCATTTGTATCATTGAGGTGACTAAGCTGACTCGTCCATCCATAGAGAGAGTGAATCCTTTCCAAGCACTGAATTTGCTAATAATGCGATCTGCCAGAGGTTGCAAAAATTCCTGCCTTGGCGCACCAACAAATAAAGGGACCCTAAGATAGTAGAAAGGCACTGTACCACATTTAAGATCCCTTCCAGCCATTAAATTAGCGGCCTTGCCCGGTGTCACTGCTTTCCCAAAAAATACATTTGATTTCAACCAGTTCACCAGGTAGCTGGAAATCCCCGACATAAGCATCAAACAACTCAAGTATCATAGTCATATTTCTTCTCATCATAGCCTTAGAAAAAAGTATAACATCATCTGTGTAAAAAAGATGAGAAACAAAATGAGTACCTCTAGTGTAACCCATGGATTGAAATTTGCCCTCCGCAACTAAGGCAGAAAGATAGCGGCTCAAGAAATCTTCAGCTAGGTAGAACAAAAGAGATGAAAGTGGACATCCCTACCGAACTCCCCTCGAACATCCAAAATAACCAGTTGGCTGCCCATTTATCAGTACTTAAAGTCAAGCTGTAGGGAATAACTTGAAGATGAAGTTTCAGAATTGCAACGAAAAATTGAAGGCGTCCAAAACCTCGAAAAAAAGTTACAGCTAACAGTGTCAAATGCCTTGCGGGTGTCAATTTTGACGCCATATTTCCACCAAAACACTTTTATCCAGCAAATTAACCCCATTGGAAGCCAGTCCAATGCAATCAACAATTCTCCTTCCCTTAATAAAACCAAACTGTTGAGGAGAGATAACTCAAGAAGCCACCAATGTAAGTCAGTCTGCAAGAATCTTTGTAATAATTTTGTAGAAAAATTACTAAGTACAATCGATCGATATTGGTCCACAGTAATAGCCTCCTGGACTTTAGGGATTAGAACCATCAAACTCAAGTTCCAACCAGGTGTAATGTGCCCACTAGCAAAGAAATAAGTGATAGCGTTGCACAGGTCCTCATGAACCATATCCCAAAACTCCCTGAAAAACACACTCTTGAAACCATCAGGACCTAGCTCGCTGGAGCTATCCATCCTTAGTAGTAAGAGCTGCAATTAAAGCGGAATTTTTAAGATCAATCACCACCATTCTATTCACCATAGAAAGATTAGGAAGTTGAGCCAATGGAGCTTTAAAAAGCTCACTTTAGTAGTCGATAATATGATTTGAAATTAGAGCGGCGTCATCGACCATATTATCTCCAATCTGCAAGATAGAAATATGGGCAAAAGGCTTACATATGGAGTGCACACGATGAAAAAATTATGTATTTATGTAACCTCCACCAACGATTTAATCCTGCTGCATTTTCTAAAAAATACTTCCATCTGATTTAAGCATCCGTCAAGCCTATAGTGCGCCTCAGGCTCGGCCATGGACAACTAGTCTGAGAAACCCTTATTAGCAATTTTGTTCTAGATGAATTGCAAGTGAGTCTTAGTTTGTATAATATTAACGTCCAAGTGCCCAAAGACCACATTGTTCCACACTTTAAGATCTTGGTGAAGTGCCTTCAATTTTGTAGTAATCAGCTGAAAAAGAGACTGACTCAGACCTGGCGCATTCCAGTTTTCCACAATAAAATCTCGTAAGCTAGGGTGAGAGAGCCACATGGATTGGAACCGAAATCGTGCTGGCAAAGTAGTGTTAGCGGACTGACAAGAAAAAAGTAGCGGCGAATGATCTGAATTGTGTCTTGCCAAAGCAACGCAAGAGGCAAAGCTCCAATTATTCAAGAATTGAGATGAAGTTAACACCTTTATGTGGCACCTGCATGAGATCATTATTCTTAATAAACATATTAAAATGTTGATATAGAGGAGATGGCGGCGATCGACCTATTTTTTCATGAGCTCCCTGAAGCATATTAAAGTCACAGATGACAAGTCTGGACCCTAGGGCATTAACTGTGAATTCATCCCAAAGCAATTGACGATAATTTCACCAGACACTTGCATAAACAAAGGAACACTTGGTGACAGTGCTGCAAAAAAAATCAAAAGAAACTTGTTGGTCAGAGAAAACCAAATCAGTAGGGACGGGGGAATCCTTACTGATCAGAACCCAAAGTGTAGACAAAGTGCGTATGTTCATAGCAACCAGGCGCATGCCCAAAGAATCCCAAAACTGAGATAGCACCGCAGAAAATTCAATCATCGTCTCCAAAAGGAAAAGAATTATTGGTCTATTGAAAGAACATATAGTATGTAAATGTTGTTGGGTATCAAAATTCTCGATACCCAGATAATTCCAATAGAGGAGACATACAACCTGGCTTTCAAGAAAGCTGTGCAGGATATTGATGTTGTCATTTGGCAGCATAATGGGTGATTCGTTTTGTAGGTGTAAACCATTCACCATCCTCAACATCCACTTAATCAGCCCAAGATTTATTAGTGTTGGACCAAGGGATAGGCTCGGTCACAACTAGGAGAACTGGAATTGCATTCTCGGTTGGCAAGGGAACCTCACCAGCTCCAACCTGATTATTCTCAAGTTGGCCATCTACAACAAGAATGTCTTGACCAGAATTATCCTCTCTTACCAAAGGCTTTGTATGTTGTTCCTCCACATTGTATAACCAGTAGCACAACCACTTCAGGCAAACCCGAACGCTCACTCTCTGCATTTTCAATACCACCCTCCACATTGTTCCTCTACGTGCATTGACTTTTGTCAAAGATCATATCTTTGATTCTTCTTGTGACTGTGTCAGAGAATATTCAAATTTAAATTCCCGAAGAGCGTCTTAGATTTGTCTGATAGTCCAACTAATCCTCGTCTACGTGCATAGCTTCTGCTCTACGTGCGTAGTACACAATCTTCTGACGTCACCTGCATTTTTTAGAGAATATTCCTGTTTGAAATCATCTCAGATCCGATGTCACCCAGGTCTATGTTTGTATATCCTTCTACCATGTGTGCAGCATTGACTATCAAAGTTGTCGCCCTTACTCTTCCATGCACACAAATCAGTGTAAAATGTGACTATGCTTTGTCTCGTGAGCATTCTTTAGTTTGCATCATAACCCGTCTACGCGCTTAACATAGTCTTCAGTGTGCGTAGTATGATGCAACCTTCAGATAAGTGAACATCTCTACTACGTGTAATATACTAAGTATAATGCACACAACATATATCTGGACCATTTTGTCTTTTGAGTACAACCACGTCTACGTGCACAACATATCGTGCTACGCGCATTGCATCGATTACACATGCATTGTATGCTCTTTGACGTGCTCAATGCCCATTTTTGGAAAATCAGAATTACTCTGCTTGATCAACGCTCACAGATCATGGTGCTATGCGCTTAGATCATCCTTCAATGCGCTTAGTGGGTATGCTACGTGTATGACTTAACTGTTTCAAGTGTTTTGTCTGAATCATCAAAACTTAGAAGGAATTCTGATGTTAACTAAAACTTGGTTCAACAGAATAATTAATGGTGCTTGAAACACGTTGAATCCCCTGACTCGCATTTACACATTCTTTTTTCATTCCTTCCCATTGTTAGAGTAAACATTAGATGGTTGGATGGCCTATCCCCCATGATAAAATTCATGAAAGTACTGCATGCATTTGCATAAATAAAAACAACATGGTGGAACAAAATTAAATTTATTCACATGGGTGGCCGAACGCCATTCTTATTGTATTTACATAGGCCTAAAGCCAACTCCTAGTGCCCTAGCTTCTATATGGAAGTGGCTCTAATGCCTACCTACCATGACTCTCTTAACTTACTGTAATCCCAATATGGCAATCCAAGAGGGGGGGGGGGGGTGCATTGGATTTCTTGCTTAAAATTGAAACCTTTGAAAATATTTTTCAATGTTTTGAAAACAAAACAATAGCTCAATCCAAAAAACAACCACAAAATTTGAAAGTAAAGAAAGCAAGGGATAGCGAAACAAAGCCGCGATTTATAATGTTTTGGTCCTCTTTGACCTACGTCCACTCTTCTAGCTCACTAGAGAGTTTTCAATCCATTAAGATTATTCCTCACTTTTGGGTGGATGGAAACCTTTAAAACTCTTATCTTGTAGGTTCACAAGAAACCTTTACACCTTTTATTTTGCTGGACCAATCAAGAAAACCAATACAATTCTTGTTTTTCAAGGAACCAAACAAGAAAACCTATACTACCTTCAAGCTTTAACACCAAAGCTTCAATGCAAGTGAATTCTCAAGTTGAAAATGATATTCTCACACCAACTTAGTAGCAAATAGCAATTCAATAGCACAATTGGAATGCAAGAACTCAAGAACACTGAGAGAGAGAAAATCAAGAATCAAATTGGCAAAGGTTCGATACTCTCTCAAAGATGTTCTTACCTTCTCTCTTATTGGAGACCTCTATTTATAGACATACTTCCATAAATAGTTGTTGCAAGTCCTAAAGTATTCGTTGTGAGAGAAGATCAATATTCTAATTTTAATTGACGTCATCATCCCCAACGTAAGTTACTGCCTTCAACCCACTTTCTTCAGATATATATCAGTGTGCGTTGTGGACCATTAGCATGCTTTGTTGAAGCTCCTATAGATTCTGCTTGAATGGTAACTTTCATCAGTGTGGCTTGATCAATATTAGTAGGCGTTCATAAATCCTTTAGCGTGCCTTGATGAATGATCTCCGTGCTTTATCGACTTCAAGATCACACCTTTAATTCTGACACATTCTCATACTAAGAAATATTCATCCTTTAGCATATAAAAGATTTGTCAGTATCTGATTCATCTTTTATGTATGTGCATTGTTGCTTGAACTTCAAAGATGACACCTTTGCTTGACACCATGTGTTCTTGACTTGATTAACGTTCCATCACACAAGAACCGTGATGCAACTCAATCACTTTAGAGTGATTCTGTGACAACGTGCATTGATTTTCATTAGCGCACTTAAATGAACCAGATTAATATATCTTGAAAAATCAAGATAGTATATATGTGTTGGGCTTCTTATGCGAATAAACAACATCAAACACAGTGGATTTACAACAACATCACACAAGAAACATCCAGGAACACTGTATGTAATCATAATTAATAAAAGGAGGCCGAACATGTTTACCTTTCAGCCTTGCCGAATTTGTTTCCTCCAAAACAAGGTGTTGCCGAATTGCCTTTCTTTCCTCCTTCCTTTGTGCCGAATTGCAATTGACCTAGAGACTGCCAAAGGATGACTCCCCTCTACTCTCTCACACACACAAGATCATTGGTTAAGCTACGTGTGCTAGCACTAAAAGCAAACCCTTTCCTTGCCTTGAGAAATTCAGAATTTTAAGAGATGAAACAAAACGGATTTTTCTCTCTCTCTTTTGTTTGGTGGCCAAACCCTAGCAACCTTTAGTGATCGAGAGAATCAAATTCTCTTCCTTTTATTATTAGGGTTTCGGTTAGAAAGGAAAGATAGAAATTCCTAACGAATTTGGAGTGTGCAAGAATCATATTCTCTTTCCTCCAAATTAGGGTTTTAGCTAAGGAAAAGGCAAGGAGAGAAAATAGGAGTGTCACTCAACCCTAACCCTAGCCGATTTTTTCCAAGCATAAGTGAGAGAATCAAATCCTCCTATTTAGCATTTAGGGTTTCAACCAAGGAAGGGAGAAACCCTAGCCAAAATCTTCTCTTCCTTTTCTTTCCTTTTTAAGTAATTAATTAAATCTTATTAATTAATTACTCTTCCTAATTATTTCTCCATAAGGCCGAATTCTTAATCCTCCTCAATGGGTGTGCCAAATTTCATATTAGACCCATTTAATTACGTTTTAAATCACTAACATAAATTAATGGCCCGGCAAGAAAATCATTCTTAGC
>CAODLS012212617.1:0-11781 GCA_948243855.1 Flueggea neowawraea | reverse complement strand
TATGAATGTGTTTCAATGCACCCTAGGTAAGTTGCAATTGAGTCCCTCTTAAGTTTCTCCAAGTGAAAACCGTCTGTTTAATTGCTGCCCAATTCCTCTCGGTTGAGACAAATATCTCAGTCGAGACACTACATCAGACTTCTTCTTCTCCCAGTTGAGACTTTTGTCTTAGGTGAGAGAAAATCTATGCACATCAATGCCCTATTTAATTTGCCTCTTTAAGATATGCCACTTACACCAAATTTCATATAACACATAAATAACCTCAATCATCCACTACTTGACCAATTAAAACTACCATTAAAAATTACTATTAAACACATTAAAAATGAACAAAACTTAAAACACCCATAAATACACATTTACTCTAAAACTAACTCCTACAACCCACTAACGCACACATTAACACATGAAACAAAAGAATAACACACATTAAACACCAACAACATTAATCAAATTTCACACTTATCATCACGCTCATGACGTGTTCCCCTTTTTGTAAGTCAACAATTGCCATTCCATTGTGAAATTTGGACAGCTTCAAATTAAAGGCAAAGAATCATTCTTTCTACTATTAAGACACATGAAGTCCGCGGGAAGGTAACACTTTTCAATTGACTTAAACGTTCTACACAATATTCTTGAATATTCGTTGATCTATCAAGAAGTTGTGAATATTGTGGTGAGGGATACTTCTCCTGGCCTAGCATATTGATTACAATGTACTAGCTCAGCATTCGACTTTGTCTGTTTGTTTGTCTGTCTGTCTGGTTTTCCAGAAGTTTGTTTATAGTATATGAGTGATAGATTACAGAAGTTAGAGAGAATGATAGGACTTTCTAAAACCATAATATATTTCAATAATAAAATGCAGTTTCACTATTCCAAAAACAAAACTAATTGAATAATCTCTTATCAATTTTCCTGTCTACATCGACTCAGTTCTTGTGGTTATTACTTCAAATTGAATTTGGCATTTTAGCTTGATCACATAGCCAAATTTAGAATTAAAATGCAGTAAATTTAATTTCAACTTTGTTTTGCTTGTTATTATATGTTTTTTCATGTCATGTTTTGCAGCGATGAAAATGCAGTAAATTTAATTTCAACTTTGTTTTGCTTGTTATTATATGTTTTTTCATGTCATGTTTTGCAGCGATGAGGCTGAAATTATTGGAGAAATCACCAGAGAAGTCAGCGAGATGTAAGTTCATCTCTTCATCGACTCAGTTCACCACTTGATTGGAAAAACTCCAGAATAGTTCCTTCTTAAAAACTTATAAATTTATGCTTCCACTGTATTGAAAACCATCTTGTTTTGCAAAATGTAAAGTATAAGAAGAAAAAGAGAGAGTAACATATTTTCGCCATTTCCATTTTTAATTAATGTGTTTTCAAAAATACTCTTGGTATGCTACAAATATTTGCAACGTCCAAATAATGTTCTTTGCAATTCTTTTTTTTTTCCCTCTCTTTCTTTAATTATTTTTTCATTCTTGCAATTAATTGATATATACGAGATTTTGCATTATCCAAATAATATTATTTAGAAAATCTCATCGAATACAGTTTTTAATGCAGGTCAATCTACGGGAGAAGAACTGATAAGCACATCATTGGTTGGTCAGACATCCAAAGCCAATTTGGAAAAGATATCGGAATGTTTGATGAATGATGAGATTTCAAGAGTTGGTGTCTATGGGATGGGTGGTGTTTGTAAAACAACTATCGTAACTCATACCAACAATCAATTGCTAGCTGATGCCATTTCCTTTACTCATATTTATTGGGTGACTGTATCAAAAGATTCAAGCATTTACAAATTGCAGAGTAACATTGCAAAAGTGATAGATTTAGATTTTTCTGGAGAAGATGATATACGGAAAAGAGCTTCTAAGTTGTGGAAAAAGCTTGATAGTAGTAAAAAGTTTGTTCTAATCTTAGATGACGTATGGGGAGCCTTTGAAACAGAGAAAGTGGGAATCCGCTTTTGGTCGGTGGAGGAAAATTATTGTTGACTACTCGGAAGCTTCAAGTGTGTAGAAGAATGGAGTGTCAACCAATTAAAGTGGAACGTCTTTCCCAACAGGAAGCATGGGATCTTTTTATGAAAGAATCGAAACTTCAAGTAAATGATTCTCTAGAATGGAGAGAAATTGTGGAGTCTATTGTTGGTGAATGTGCTGGTTTACCTCTTGCGATTGTTGTTGTTGCAAGAAGAATGAGGGGGGTAGTGGAAATTAGTGAATGGAGGAATATTTAAAAAACCTTGTGAGGGGCAGAATCATGAGATGGAAGAAGAGGTATTTAAACCTCTTAAGGTGAGCTACAATCGCTTGCCAAATGATAAGTATCGACAATGTTTATTGCATTGTTCCTCGTTTCCCGAAGATTACGAAATCGAAAGAAATTTTCTAATCGAGTACTGGATTAGCGAAGGACTAATAGAGAAGCTAGACTCTAGACAAGCAGAGCTTGATAAGGGTAATGCCATCTTAAACGAGTTTATTTATGCATCCTTGCTAGAACATGGCAAAAGTTATTTTGAGAAAGATTTCGTGAAGATGCATGATGTGATTAAAGACATGGCTCATGTCATTGCAGGAGAGAATTTTAAGGTAAAAATTGGATTACAATTTGAGATCTTCATTTAATATAATAAAGTTGAATCTCCACACCTTTTTAGTATTTCATTTTTTCTCATTCTGTCAAATTTTGAATTATTTCAAATATTTTATCCATTTTTTGTCTTTAAATTGAACATTAATCAATTGGAATAAACCATAAATTGTGATGTGTTTAGCTACTCGTTTGACTACTAAGTGGTTTCTGCGTTTGTTTTTGCATTATAGATGAAAAGTTGCATCTTTTGCATGTTTTGCATTGCATTTTATATTTGATTTGCATTATAAATTGTTATTATTCGTGTCTTTTTATGTTTTTATACTTCTTTGATATTTTAGGTGAAATATTGGTGAAAAGAGGACATTTCAGGCTATTTCTACGAATTTCGGGCAAAATTACATTTTTGTGTAACTACACCAGAGTTGACAGCGGGTTTGACCAAGTTGACCATGTGCCTTGGGGTGTGTGACACACTTGTGGGCCATGATTTAAATGTGTTTTGAAGGCTTATAACTCATATTTGTTGTTGAGTCAAAACAATTAGTTTTATTATTATTTTTATTAGCTATTTTTGAGGATTTTAGGGTTTTCTAATTAGAGACACATATAAATTGAAACTCTCTCTCTTCCTGACATTCTTTTTCACGCACAAAACAAGCTAGGGAGGCCGAATTTCCATCTTCTTCATCTCTCTTGGTTTTCTCTCTTTTAGCATGTGTAACTAAACACTTTTTCAGTTAAGGTATTTTGAAGTTCAATCCGTCAATATTGTAAGACTCTTGTTTTAACTTTTATTCAGTAATTCAAGTATTTATTTAGTTTCTGTTCTTGAGTTCTTTTATTATTATTTTGATTGATTGATTGACAATGACTCGTTGGTTGATTGATTGAATTAATATACTATTATTTAGGATTAATAGTCCATCACATTAATCCTAATTTAGGTAACAAATAACTTGAATTTATGTGTTAGACATTGTTTATTGTTATAGAACTGAATAATCTGGTTTAAATGAATCACGGCGTTTCCGGTTTCACTGGCTAGGATAAATGTCTCTTTCGTTCTTACTGCTTCCATAGATTAAACCTTCTCAGGGTGTCCCAATGGTTGTCTAGTGGTAAGAAAAATAGTCTGCAGGGCGTCCCGGTGCTATCGAATAGGTAAGAAGGGATTAGTTAATTGAGTGCGTCACCGTTAGCTATAACTCTGTCTACTTGAATGCTTAATATTCATCTTTTATGTCTGTGATCGATTGACTGGATTGAATGGAGAAGTGCCTTAGCTGAGTTTTTCTGATAATAGAATTTCTGTTTATTTCTGTTCTTGCTGTTTATTTCTGTTTGCGAATTTTTAATCTTGCTGCTTATTTCTGTAGACTTTATTTTATTTTATGTTTTCACAAATAAAAAATTTCTCACTGTTCTTTGTGAATCAACCTTGCTCACCGCCTTACTTCATTTTTAGTATTCTCGAGTAGGTTAATTTTATTTTGGTGGGTTGACACACTATCAGTAGATGAAAGCCCTGTCATCGGCTCTGTTTACATCAGTGAAAAGGTATGATGCCATTGCACATAAATTTGCTGCATTCGAGAGGAGTCATAAATTTGAAATGATGAAAGAGATTGTGGAGAATGGTGCTAACTTGGTGTATAAAAAAGCACCAAAATCAGTAAATCCAACTTGAAGAAGGTCCGCTTTAGTTATGCCAAGAAGCTTATTGTGTTAGAGGAGTCTTTGAAGGAGTATATTGTTGTGAATTTGCAAGTCGAACTGTCAGTGATCCTAAACAGACTACAGGTAAGGAATTGCTTCATGCTTTTGAGTACGAGTAATTCAATGAATGGCGGTGGGTTCATGAGGATTTGTTACTGTATAGTGGTATCCTATAGTTATAGGATTAAAATTATTAATTATTTGGGAATGTTTGGTTGAATAGGATTCAAAAATAATATTACCTAATTACAAAATTGGTCTTATTTATTAGAATTGATAATATTAATTTATGTAAATTAATATAAATTGTCTTAAGGAATAAAATCTTGATAAAATTTTAATATTTTATGAAAAAACTCTCAATATTTTAAATTTATGAAATTAAATTATATACAGATTTTATTAAACTTTTATATCTATAATTTACAATTAAAAATAAAAATAAAGATAAGAAACTTTTTAAAAAAAGAAAAAAAAGGCTAAATTCTATACTCAAGTCAATTAACTTACGTATGTTCTGTGGTTATCATTATTAATTACACTTATGTTTTGCAGTTTGTACCAATTAATATCATGGACCTAATTAGATGTAGCTGTAAAAATGTCTAGTGATGATATGTTGTTGCATTCATTTTCAAACTTGTTTCCATCGTGTTATGTGTTAATATTTTCTGTCTTGAGACTTATATTATCTTTTGCCAAAGGGCTGTGTAGAACATTTCCAACTCCAAGTGCTGTTATAGAAAAGCTTTCATTCGCAAAGCCCGGAACTTGAAGAAGCAGTGTTGAAATGGAGCCAAAAGCACTCTTTAGTCTTGGGAAGATAGAGACACTGTGTGTAAACTTTTATAACTTGCACACACTTGATTCTTATTTGATATCTAAAATCAGGGCACTAGCAGAAACTTGTGGAATATCACATCTATCTTGTAGTACAAAGGGGAGCCTTATTCGTGGAAATTTTCTTAGAGCAAATTAGGGATTTTGGAGCAGAGAAAGGAGTCGTTTTGCCTGATGACATTCAACATTTATAGTTGGAAGATTGGGATAGTCCAGCGGTTGATGTTCTTGGGAGCAAAACCTTTCTAAGGCATACAAAGGCATGCATTTATTCATGCCTGCCTTAGCACAACAGCTCATTCATAATGTTGAAGAATTAACAATTTGTTGGCGGAAATAAATTTGAGGAAATTAAAGCAACGACAACTATCTACCCATTGAGCTCCCAAAGTTAAAACCATTGACATTACGGTGTTTACAAAATTTGAGGAGCATATACAGAGGAGGAATGGTGTGTCCTTCAATTGAATCTATTACGATTCATGAATGTAGAAAGGTAGAGTCTTCCGTTCTATATCCAGGAGCAGGGGAATGAAGAAAATCCAAGAATGATGCTGCCCTCTATCAAACTTCAGGTAACAAACACCCAGATGGTGGGGTTCAATCCAGAGGAACAATTCTTATGTCAAAGCAAGATTCCAACTCTCCCTCATATGTTGCTCCCCTTCAGAATCAGAACATCTTGGTGTGACTTTGAAACTTTGATTGTAAGCATATAAGTGGTGATGTCGTGCATCCATATGTAAAATTTAACATGCTGCTGCTTCGTCAACAAATTTTCAACTTTAAATTTTTTTACAATCACTAGAATTAGATGATGCTCTGATTCCTCAATCATTGCCCCATTAAATACGTGGCATGTTCTTCGATAAATGATCTCCTTTGTGCAGTATCCATATTTTTTAACTAGCACAAAAATATGGCAGTCTGTAACATTGCATATTTTACGAGAAGCAGCAATGCTTTGATCACAGAAACATTAGAAATTCTGGATAGTTAGCTTCCATCAACATGTTACTCTGCTTCGTCACGGAGTTACTATGGTTTGGGCGTGGAGAATGGCAACTATATCAAAGCTTCAGTTTGCAGAAACAACTATACTTGTAGACTACGTCCAAGTATGCTATGTATAATATTTCCAAATTAGTTTTTTCTTTTCCAAAACCTATATCGTTTGTCTTTTTTGTTATCTACAATGAAATCATATACAACGGACATTCCAGGGGAATAACAAGCTTTCTGCTTGCTTTAGTGCTGTTCTTTGTTTTCAAAGCGAAAAGAAACCGAAGCACCTCTGATGAAGAAGATAAATCCAAAATTGCTTTTGCTTATGTGTTGTTTTTGTCCAACTTGTTCAAACTGTTTATTGTTGTCCTTACATGACAATCCTGTTAATTAATTCTTTTGACAGCCGCAAGTGTTTTGAAAAGCTGTCTATGTCAATTCTTAATTTTTACCGCTAGCTACCTGTGTTTTTGGTGATTGTTGAAAGTGTTTTTCACTGCTCAAAATCAGAAGACAAGTCTAACTGAAAATCAAGAACAAGAGAAAAAATCATTCTTGAAATCAGAAGTAGAAGTCAACTTTTGGTAAGATCAAATTAAACTTGTGCTGGAATAAAAGTAGAAGTTTATGATGTTTAAATTTGCAGTTTGTTTTTCCATGATTTTAGGATTAAATCTGTTATAGTTTCTTCTATAAATAGGTTAAGTATTTACTGAATGAAATAATCTTTGCACCATGTCTTTGTTTTCTTCCTCTCTCTTAAGCTTTTGCCATAAAACCAACAGTGATGACAAATTTTTGCAAGTTCTAGTGACAAAAGTTCTAGCGACGAAAGTTGCCAGGAATACAGACTATGATGCCAATAAACCCCGAATGATATATTGTAAAACTCCCAGATAATAAGCCAGAAAGCTTTCATCTCAAGTCAAATAACTTAAGCCTTGAGGTGAATTATATATTTAATACTAGGCATTATTTCTTTATTTTATTAAAAAAATGAACTGCTTTTACTTGCAGCAAGGAAGCTATTTCATCATTATTTTCCTTTGAATCATCGTTCTTCATCCTTCTTAACAACCCATTTTGACCCTTCTCTTGGCCCTTCTTCAAGTAATTTTCTTGTGGGTCAAATTCACCGTTGTCCCTGATGTTTGACCATATCTCTCGTACGATCCATCAATTTTCAAAATTAGCCGTTTTGATCCCTTAGTCTTAAGTCCGTTTGTTTTTTTAACAAAAAACACGAAAAGACAAAATTACCCTTGACCCAAACCAAACCAAAAATCAAAATCGACCGCCTGTTCTTCTCCTTCGCAACATCCTCTCTCTCTCTCTCTCTCTCCCCCTTCTCTCTCTCTCTCTCTCTCACTACTTCACAAACCAAACACATAAACAATTTCAATAAAAGTTATAGTAAAAAACGCTATTCTTTATTGTGAAATTGTAAGAAAATTTCCATCAAGCAAGCAGAGCTCTGATGCAGCAACCATATTTTTGAAATATACAAAGACAAAAAGAATCTGACAGATATAAGCATTGTGATTGGGTCTAGTTCTAGCTTAAGAAGAGTAGGAACTCAATTTGGTACATATTTTGTATCACTATTTCATGGCTCGGTAAAAATAAAACCGAGTTCATTGATAAAAAAACAACTAGAGTGCATTGATGGAGCAAGAAGAAAGCGTGGAGAGAATACAAATTGACAAGAAACAAGTGAAAAAAAGTCAAAAAAAAAGTGAAAAAGGTGGTGCGTAAGATACCAGAGGAAACAAACTTGTAGGAGATGACAAAGAAGAAAGTAAGAGACTTGGCGTCTGTGAAACTCAGCGTCAACCTCTCTTACGAGCCCAACAAATCAGATTGAAGAACATCATGGTTCACAAACCGCTTAATAACAACTATTGATAATCTAGAATGATAATTTGAAAGAGTTTTACAATCATGAATAATGAGATTAAAAGAGGAACAATCAGAATGCATCCTCATGATAGCCTCAAACACCACATCAGAATTTGTCTTGATATCCACATGAGATTGTTGCATTTGTTTAACCCAAAAGGTAGCATCAAGAACAACAATCGCCTCTATTAGATTAGATTCCAAATTGGTAGTGAAGAGCATGCTATGAGAAAAGATCCATCAAAATCTCACAAGACCCAGGCAAAAGCATATCGGTTTAAATCGGAGAAGACAACAAAGTCGCAATTGAATTTAAATCTGCGAGGATCAGGTGGAAGTGACCTAGAAGGACATATGGATTCAACAAATAGTTATGCCAAGGTTGGCCCAAAACACAAGCTTATAAATAATAGAGAGTAACTCTCTTTTTTCTTTCAATGGAAAGAGGAGATGGGGGCTACCAATAGTGGTGTACCCCTGCTGGGTATGACCATGCAGGCTAATAATTCCCTCCATAGAATTTCGTTTTGCTCGGTGGTAACCGAGGGAGGCTCATCGCGACATCTGCTAGGAGCCAGCGTTAGCCAATTGGCCGCGAAGATATCTGCGCCAACTAGAGAGGTAGGTGTGTCTCAAACCCAGGTGGATGGCATGGGATAGTGCTCCTTTCCACTAGACCACCTCCTAGGAGGTAGATAGAGTAACTTTTAAATAATGACATACCCATCTGTTTATGACACTTTTAGGAAATTTGGGTAGCAACAACGATGTAGTGGTATGGGTTTTAAAAAGGAATAAATTTGTTCAGCTTGAAAATTTGTTGTCAACTATCTAGAGACATACCCATCTTCATTGTTTCATGTTTTTGTCATTCAAAATTAAGGATTTTGTGATCGGAGGCTAACGAGGGAGTGTGAAGAGAATGAATGTGAGAAATAGAGAGGCAAACAGTGGTGGCATATCTGGTGGAGCGTGAGAAAGTGAGAGAGGAGAGTGACAGTGATGGCAGAAGGGAGAGAGACCAATGATGGTGTTTAAGAGAGAGAGAGAGAGCGCAGGTGGTGATGGGAGATGAAGAAGGAATCGGTGGATTCGGGTTGGTTGTTTATGGTTGCATTATTTTTTTGTTTTTAGTTTGGTTTTGGTGGTGATGGGTTTCCAGATCATAAGAGAAGAAAGAAAGAACAAGGAATGGGTGGGTTTGATTGGGTGTTTAGAGTTGGGTTAAAATTTTGGTTTTGATTATGGAATGTAAGGGGTTGATGCTGGGTATTTGGGTGTGGAAGTGGTTGATGTTGATGATGAGATAGACTAAAGGGTATTTTTATCTTTAAATGTTTTAAATTAGTAGGTCACATGTGCCATATCAAATTTTCTGATGTGGGATGTTAAATTTGACTAACGATGATGGAGCTATGGATCAAAACAACTAATTTTGAAAACTGGGGGATGTTGGAGAATTTGGGTCTAAGCTTTAAATAGCTTTTGTATGAGCGGAAACGACTTTGAAAATAAGAGCGAAATTGACACAAAGAATTTATAGTGGTTCAACCAACATTGCCTACATTCACTACCTAAGTTTCACTTAGGCTTTTCAGTATCGATGATTGATTGTGGCTCAATCCAATAAGGCCAATTTATGAGATTGATTCCGGCTCACTACCTCCAAGGCCAACAAGGTTGTTTTCTATAGGTTCACAACACACCTCTCTTAATGTTGTTTTATACTTAGGTTCACAACAAACCTCTACAATGTTGTTTTATATAGGCTTATAACAAACTTAACTCACACTCTCAAAATGTATACAATTGGTTTACAATCAATGAAGCTCTATGCTAGAGTTGAGTATTTGAGATTAAGGTTGAAATTTGATATCTAGCTTGAATTGATGTTTTCTTGATGGAAAATGATATGAAGTTTGACTCTATGATTTCTGATGTTGTCCAACATGTTTTTTTGTCTTCTCTTGATGTATTTATAACCTTTTGAATCAATATGACCGTTGGAGAGAAGAATATAGTCGTTGGAGTGTGTTTAAAGCTGTCAGCTACTGTATGTGTCTTCATAACGTGTGTTGCACTAATGAGACATATGTTGATCATGCTTAAGTCCAGTTCACGTATTGTAAATGATCTAACGTGTGTTGATCAAGAATCATCACCAGATAACGCACATTATCCTTAGCTAACGTACGTTGCTAACCTCCTTAACGTATGTTGCACTTTGCCAACGTGCGTTGTGTTTGCTCCAGAGAGATCCATAGCTTCTATTTGAATTTACATTAATCACGGCGTACGTTGTCTAAGGTAAGACGTACGTTGTATGTATGCCCTACGTGCATTGTGTTAGCATGATGTACGTTGTCTGGGCATTTCAGTTTTGTTCATCATCAAAACATAAAAGGATCTATATGTTGACCATACTTTGATCCAACAATCTCCCCATTTTTGATGATGACAAAACTTTGAATAATTAAAGCTCTACATCAAGGACAACATCATTGATCAAGGATTCCATCATTGTCATTTTATTTAGCATCATGAAAATATGAATGTAATTTTTTTTAACCTCTTGCAAATAGATATGTGAACATATTCAACATTCTCCCCCTTTTTGTGATCATGAAAAAGATTAATCAAGTAAGCAATTATCACTCCCCCTTTCAAAAACAATTTGTACGTATAACATAAAATAGTCTCTCCCCCTATTTGTTTCAAATCAATGCACATATTTAAATCAACACATTCAAAATATCATGAAATAACAATAAGAAAATAAGAATTAAAAATTGCATGAAATTTTAAACGAATGAGAATTAGGAGTATCTAATATGCCAAAAGGCATACATTGGCCGATGGATCACCATCATTGCATGATGAAGAACTATAACCTCTTTTTTTTCTTCTTTTTCTCCTTCCATATCTCCACCTCATTTTGTTGATTCCTCTTGTTTTTCAACAACTTTTTGTAAGTTTCTATCCTTTTGGAGTAGTATTTTGTCTCTTCATCCTCTTCTTCATCCAAGCTTGTTTCTCCCTCACTTTCATCTTTTTGAAGATGAGTAGAAGCTTTCAATGCATTTCCATGCTTAGGTCTTCCATATATTGACCTTAGTATGATCTCATAATTCAGGAGAGATCCAACTAAAGCACTAAACTCCAGTGAGTTTAAGTCTTGGATTCCATGATGGACGTAATTGTTGCATTGCATTCTTATGGCAAAGACCTCAAAATCTTCTTCACCTTATTGCTACTAGAAATTGGTCTTCCAAATGATGCAAGACCATTTGTGATTTCAGCAAAGTGATCAAGCATATTGTTAATGCTTTCATCATTTCTCATCTTGAACAACTCATAGTCATGTAGAAGCATATTGATCTTGGTTTCTTTGACTTGAGTTGTGCCTTCATGAGTGATCTCAAGCATTTCCCATATCTCCTTTGCATTCTCACAAGATGAATTCAATTTAACTCTTCGGGACTCAAGGCACAATATAATAGTTGAGTAGCCGTTGAGTTTAAACTAAGAGACTTCCAATCTTCATCTTTGAAGTCTTTATACTCATTGATAGTACCATCTTCATTTTTGGGAATAGTTGGACCAAGAACAATCACCTTCCAAAGATTTATGTTGTAAGCTTGAAGGAATATAGTCATTTTCTTCTTCCATGGATTAAAATTTGAACCATTAAAGTAA
>CAODLS012212604.1:0-18258 GCA_948243855.1 Flueggea neowawraea | reverse complement strand
TATAGGCTTCCACATGATCAAATTATATTATGCATTTGCACACATATTGTTAGAAAAAACGATTCTATCATGACGGGTGAACTGAGACCGCAAACTGAGACTAATTGGTAAGTCCAATTGAGTTGGACCTATAAGGCCCATAAGCCCTATAGGCCCAAAAGCGCATTAAGGGCTCCTATAAATAGGTGAAAGAAGGGAGTGGAGAAGTGAGGTGGAGAAAAAAGTGGAGAATAAGGGAAGGAAAGAAAAAAGGAAGAAAAGAAGAAGAAAAGAAAGAAAGAAAGAAAAAGAGAGAAAGAGAGGGAGGAAAAATGTTTCATCCTTCCCCCTCTGTAACCCGCTTATTCTTCATTCCTCTGTGACATCTCTCTCCATCCGGAAGAATATGTTCTTCCTGGGTACTCGATCCGCTTGACATCTAGACTACGAATGATCCGAGTACTTCCGTCGACTATCCGACCGTGGTTTGCTCGCGAGACCAACATCGAAACTTGGTTCTACAGCTGTTGTCTGCTGCTATGCTTCCGCTGGAATCGAGGTAGGTAACTTGAACCACCTTTTATACTGTTTATTTGTTAAACCGGTACCCGATTCATTTAGTGATGTTAAAATTCATTTTATCAAACTATTATTTTCTCAAAGGATTGAAAAGATTGATAAGAAAATCTGGAGTTTGACCCCAATTTGAGTTACTCCATCCGTTTTATAATAATACACTGTTTTGTGTTCAAAGAAATAAAAACAGCTTTTATTTTCATTTCATTAATTTTTCATGAAGTTATTATACTGCTCTTATTAAGTTCAATTGTTTAGTTTCATGAAAATTAATTATTATCTCTTTTTCTCAACTAAACAAAACCTTAATTACCACTCCTTTGGCTCAACTAAATCTGCTCTTAACCCAAGGCTTGTCCTTTCTAATACTCCACTCCATATTGCTTCTTTGAATTTTCATTTTCTACTTACAAACTTTGCATTTCATGTTTAGAGATATGGGGTAAAAAGATTGTAAAGAAGATCTTCATTCCTCCATGCAAAAAGATTGTAAAAACGCATAGTCTGGTTTCATGCAAGTTAAAAGAGATAACCTTTATTTAAGAGATGAACTTTATTTCCTTTGGCTTCATTGCTTACTCTGATGCTTCCATGCAAGTTAAATCTTAAATTCATTTGATGTTGGCGCTTAATCCATGTAGTAAGTTGGTCTATAGCGTTTCACCCAATCGGCTGTTGGAATAAGAAATGAAATGAAAGTGATGGGTTTAGTTTACCAAAGTGACTTGGTAGAAGTCAACTTTATTTATCCAAAAAGAATATGCTCGACGTTGTCAATTCACCAACTATTTAGTTAATACTATTACAAGAGCATAAATGAAAAAAAAAATAAAAATAATTACGCTTAACAACAAAATTATTGTCTCTTATTTTTTGTATTTTTCAGTTAATGTCTATTATTATGGGACAAAATGAGTATATTTTATATTTACGTTTGACTCATTCAAAATTTGACAAACTTGATATTGAATTTGACAAGCTTGTATATATTTTAACTCGAAATTTGGCTTAAATCATACTCAATTTAAGTTTGTTATAAGTTTCTCTTATAATTAGCAAACAAGCTAAAATTATTTAAAACTCATTTAGTAAGTAAATTTGAAGTAGTATTTATTGAATTAAGACAAATTTTTTGTATACCTAATTAGATTATGTAAATATAATATTCACAAACCTATCATTAAGCTTGTTTCCAAGTCCATTATTGAGCTTATTCGTAAAAAGCTATTTATGAATTTTACAAATCAAATTTTCAATTGTTCAAACTTAATTCATTTACATATAAAAATTTCAAAATTATTAAGATTTAACTTATTTATATATCAAATTTTTAAAATTATCTGGATTTATTTTACAGCAACTTGACTCATTTACACCTCCATATTTGTCACCTCCTTTGCCACTAGGAAGGTCCCCTCACATTGCTGCCCCTCGCCTGCAAATAAAAGGACCAGGGCACGAGCCACTAGTCTTTGGAGTTCTGAATAAAAAGGTGGGTTAATTTTTTTTTAAAGTATTGTTTCCGCCAAATTTTCTATGTGGGAAACTTGGGTAATAATAATGTACAAACTGAGCATGCCAGAGATTTAAGGCACTCTCCAAACCATGACAAATGCGCATCTAGACTTCGAGAATCAAAAGAAAAAAAATGCTTTCCTTATGAATTCGCGTTTATGAAGATAAGAAACTTTGTTGCAAGTAAAACCAACAAAATGAAAAGGAAATGAGTGATTTTCTTGTGGTGGAGAGAGTTGAATATTCAACAAAGGTTGACACTAAAAGAACGAATGAAAGCAACTAAAACTATTCTGGAGACATGGTTAACAAAGCTTAGCAAGTTTTCTTAGGAGGTTGAATGATGCCTTTCAGTGCTTTATTCCTCTTTTTATAGCCATGACCTGCTAACTCTGCCGAAAATATTTCCAATCACTATCAACTTTTTCCTCCATTCAGATAAAGTCTTTCATTCTATTGCTAACGCCCTTGATGAGACCCATCTCTTTTGTTTCAAAATCTTTCCTTCACGTGATCATTTCCGCCTCAAACCTTATGGAGTCATTCTTGCTCACCACTTTTCATAGGGGTTAATCCAGAATCATTTAGTTCTAGCCCGCTAAAGTCTTTTGACCTCTTGGTGTCTTATCTTATCAGGACTTATCCCTCTGCGTCGAGTCTATCTTCATTATTGACACCCTTGATTGCCTAGCTTTGAAAGTCTACTTCCCATTCTTAGTATTTTCGTGCTCGTCTATTCAATGAAAATCTCAACACAATCCTCTAGGCCTTCTTACATACTTGGGTTTTCCAACTTATCTAACCCACCAATATTAATTCTTTTGGGCTTGAAACATTTTAGCCCAAACCCATAATTATGTGTAAACAGATATGTCCCATTGTTGGGACAGTTACACAAAAAAACAACTAAAAGTGACAAAGTACACAACTATGTCAGCAGTGAAAATCATTACAAAAATGGACACATAGAAAAATGCAATTTCGCAAATGTGCTTTTTGACCACCTTTTGACCGCAGATCAGAAAGTTGACCGCGTGTTGACTATGTGTCAAAATGAGTACAAAACGAGAACAAACTGCTCTCAAAATTACAAATACGAAAATAAGTATAAAACGAGAACAAACTGTTCTGAATATTATGAAAATGAGTACAAAACTAGTGCAAATAAAAACAAACCCAGTATAAATGAGTATAAAATTAGAACAACACCAACAAATGTTTGCAAAATATTGTACAAAATCAATACAAAACAAAATTTAAAAGACCATTTTAACATTTTCTTATTATAAGGTAAAATTATGTGAAGAAAATGAGTACAAAACGAGAACGAACCAGGTACAAAACGAGAACAAATCGAGTACAAATTCACTCTCTCTTACTGAATTTTTTTTTCCAAAAAATAAGTACTCTCCTTCATTTGTCCAATTACTCAATTCCAATTTCTCTAAAATTTAGCTTAAATTCACTCGAGATTTATCCCAATCCCAAATGCAATTTAATTTCTCCTTATTTTATCTCCTTTCATCAACTTCATCTCTTGCCACTTGGATTGTACCCATTTATCTCCTCCACTCTTCCTTCTTCATCTTTAATTTGAAAACCACACTCTCTCACTTTTCATTACAAATTTACAGAAGTGATCGAAAATATCAAGGCCACCATAAATTATATTGTGCCCCCTCTCATACGTTTGTTTTTCTCTGAAATTAAAAAGACATGCAGAGATCAAAACAATGAATTTGCATAAATTTCTTCTCATCTGATCTCTCTTCTTCATCTTCTTCAAATAAATCACTAATCTTGTTGCTTCTAACTCAGCAAATCAATTTTTGGTTTTGAGTTTCTTGATTTTCCCAAACATAAATTGGCAGTAAGGTCGTTGATTGAAGTGGTGACTCGAAGTGAGTTGGTGTACGGAGGTGAGGGAGGAGAAAGAGAGAGATTGCTGAGAGAGAATGAACCAAGGAAAAGAACGAAGGCAATGGAGGTTGGAACGAGATAAGAGAGATGAGAGTGTGTGGATAAGAGAGATAGAACTGAGAGGTGGGGTGAGGTTGAAGAGATAGAAAGAATCAAATGGAGAGGAGAAGAAAAGAAGATATAAAGGCGCATGAGAAATACATGAATGTTCTATTTCAAAAAAAATTATAATGCTAATTGTTGTATTAGAGAGATTATAATGCATTATGTTTTATATTTGAAATTTAAATGTGAAAAAAAGACATGTAGTGTAATTTCCTCTACTATTATTATGCTGATTTATTTTTTATGCCTTTGCAAATTGCATCTTGTGATAATCAATTAAGGCTCTAGTTTAATTTGTTTAATTTTTTTGTCTTTCAGTTAGTTTAGTTGATAAAATGAATGTCACTTGTTTAATAAAATGTTAGCATTTTTTAATAGTTGTTTCATCTTTTTTGGTAAAATTGTAGGCGTGTTTGATTTACAACATTTTAGTATAACATATTGCATATTTGGTGTATTGTGATTATCAAAAAACATATCAATTTCTCAATTTTTTTATTGTGCAATTTGTCAATCATTAATCTATTTCAGTATCTACTATTTAATCTATCAAAAGTATACACTCTGTGACATCTTATAAAAGTCACTTTAGGTTTTAACTGAAAAATCAATCTAGACTTCAACATGTTGCTTGTTTGAAGGCGGAAACTAGCTTCTTTTTTCACACCAGGCAAAAGTAGGATTGTCGTAAAACCATAAATTTGAACTAAAATGCGTCCCTTTAAGTTAAAATTTCCGATTTTGCCATTAGATGTAAATAGAGATTGAACACAATGATCAAAATCCTTTGCGTACATGTACGATGATTAGAATACTTTGTGTACATGTATCACGTGATACTTGCTCTTACAAGCTAATTACAATAGAAAGTATTAGTCCTCGATGATGACTAGACTTCTACGGAGGTATTGTCCATTTTGAATTTGCTAATATGGACATAAGTTTTCATGATTTTGTTTTTTAAAAGGCGTTTCAATAGGTTGGAGAAAAAATGACTTTTAACCTTAACTTTTAAGTAATGTAGGAATGAATGATACTATAATAGTCCTCAATCAAGGCTAAAGAGCTTGAAACACCTTATTATCATTCCTACAAATAGTGCTAATTATTGTGCACGATATTTCTCAACCCATAAGACACTTTTTTAATAACAAAACTGTGATGACCCACATAAATAGCGGACTAGTTCAAAACAATCATCATTTCAATTAGATGGGCCTAGTGATAGTCAATATACATAGTAAATAACACTTACAAATTCAGATGTCCCATATTCCTTAATTCTCTGATAAATTACTTTGAATCATTGATGAATATAATACCAGAAAATATAGTTACGTAATTGGTTTGTGTTTTGAAATGGAGTTGGGTAATTGGTTTGGTGGAATTGCAGTCTGGCAGGAGCAGCCAAATACTCGCATTTTGTGGGTAGGAATTTAGAGGTCACATATGTAGGGAGAAAAAAAGAGAGGAGAAAGAAACAAAAGCCAAGAAAAGGAACTGAATAAAAACAAGGAACGATGTGTGTGGTATTGATTCCCAGGAGAAAGCATGTGGTTGACACTTGACGGCCCATTATCGTGTTATCTTTTACATTGCCTTCTCAGCCTCGGATGCCTACTCCCACAAATTACAAGTCTTGACAAAATAATTAAGCTTAATATTTTATATAGCAAAAATGAAATTTTTTAATTGATTATCTTTCAATTATAATATTTGAACAATTATTCTATTTTTGGCGAAAAAGAATAATTATTTTATTGAAAGATTTTAACTAATCCGAATTTCAACCGGACATATTTTTTTGAGCGGCAAAATTCTCTACTAAATAGTTCGGATGCGAGATCTTTAATTAAATAGAGAGGAGCGTGACCACCCCATCGTAGCCATGATTAAAGGACTATTTATGTGTTAAGACAAACAATTATCCATTAATTTTGCATTGGATGTCATAATTTTCTTTGTGAACAATATATATATTTGTATATTTTTCTTTCATGACAAAAAAAATGTTATATATGCATTGTGGCAGCCGTGGCCGCAAATTCCAACCGTGGGCACTCTTATCCGCCACGAATGATACAGTGGAACCCACGTAAGAGATCGATTGGCCTCCCGCGCTCTTATATTAAAGTGATTTTTTTCTCTCTGCCTTTCCCCTCCTCTGTAACCAAACAGAGCCTACCGAGCCACTCACTCTGTTTTTGCTTCGGACATCAAAGGTGAGTTCCGATCAAAGTTGGGTTCATAGGATAATTCTCTATGGACACTAACCTTGTCAATTGAATGATTGTTTGCAACTGAAGTGTTTTTGAATCGAAACTGATTGGCTGGTTTTGCTTATTGGAATTTTGTCCAGAAAATCAGTTTGTTGGTACAGGTCCTTGAAGAAGAAAAATGGATTACTTTTACGCGCCAGGAAAGAACCATCTGTTCGTTCCAGGACCTGTAAATATTCCTGACCCTGTTATTCGGGCAATGAATCGGAACAATGAAGATTACCGTTCTCCGGCTATTCCTGCCTTGACAAAAACCCTTCTTGAGGATGTCAAGAAGATTTTCAAGACCACTATTGGAACTCCCTTCCTTATCCCAACCACAGGTACCCAATTCCTTCACCAAAAGCTAATATTTTCACAGAGTTTGTATTTGTAAACCTGTTTTGCTAGATAGTTGCAGATGTTAATACCCATAAACAAAAAATAACTATTTGTATTCATATTTTAACTGGGGTTAGTTAGGCGACTATGAATCGTAAAACTGACATAGAGCCTCATATCTAGTAGTTAAACATATTAACATACATAGTGATTAGCAACGTGCTGTTGGTTCATGCAAGTTCTAAATTCACTTTAGCTTTTCGCATTTTTGGGTTTATTGTAATTTTACATTAGTTAAATGCTTCTTTGTTTTCAGGAACTGGTGCATGGGAGAGTGCACTGACCAACACATTGTCTCCAGGAGATCGAATTGTGTCTTTCCTGATAGGTCAGTTCAGTTTGCTCTGGATCGATCAGCAGAAACGTCTTGGATTTAACGTTGACGTGGTCGAAAGTGATTGGGGACAGGGTGCCAAGCTAGATGTTCTCGCATCAAAACTTGCAGCAGATACCGCACACTCCATTAAGGCTATTTGCATTGTCCACAATGAGACTGCAACTGGAGTTACCAACAACTTGGCTAAAGTCAGAAACATACTAGGTAATACATGCATACATACATACACACACACACATATATATATATATATATATATGATGTGCAATATAGATGAAATTGAGAATGCTTGGTTGTGGAATATATGTAGCTCTTGTAAGTGTATCTAGTTTATGCAACTATTGTTGATAATTTGATAACTAATAGGCTTGTAGACTTGTAGTCTTACCTCAACGAAAAATTATAAGTTATCTGCACATAACTGTACATCCTGTTAAATTTCAGGGTATATATACACATTATATAGTTAACAATTTAATATGCTTGGCTTCTGGAGTGAACTGTTAAATAATTGTATGTTGTTAGGGAAAAACTTTATCATTACGTGTGATGTAACGACATATTTCAATTAGAAGATTAAGCAGATAGACTACAGATCAAAACTTCCCATGAATCTGAACTCAAAAAAGAGTTCATATGCTTCATTTGGTTTCTGCATCTGCTGTTTTTATATTGAATCTTTCAGTGCTTAGATACCTTTTCGATATTAAACTAATTCGGTTTCCTGTGCCTGTTCCGCTCCAATAATTTGGATATTTACAGAGTTCTAATGATTTTTAATGGCTGTCAGATGAGTATCAGCATCCAGCCCTGCTTCTTGTAGATGGAGTGTCCTCCATATGTGCTCTTGATTTCCGCATGGACGAATGGGGAGTGGATGTGGCTTTGACTGGTTCTCAAAAGGCTCTCTCTCTTCCTACTGGAATGGGAATTGTGTGTGCAAGCCCCAAAGCTCTTGAGGCTTCAAAAACTGCAAAATCTTACAGAGTTTTCTTTGACTGGAAAGATTACTTGAAGTTCTACAACATGGGAACATATTGGCCTTACACGCCTTCTATCCAATTGCTGTATGGACTCAGAGCAGCTTTGGACCTTATCTTTGAGGAAGGGCTTGACAATGTGATTGCCAGGCAAGCCCGTTTGGGTGCGGCAACAAGGTGACTGGAGTCGTATCATATATCTGTACTTTTTACTATTCAATTTTTCTATCGTTTACATGCTATCTACTAAAATCTCTACTTCCTGTGAACATGTATTTTTTTTTTCTTATGTCTTGAATGTAAAATGCAGGCTTGCTGTTGAGGCATGGGGCTTGAAGAACTGTACCCAAAAGGAGGAATGGTATAGTGACACAGTGACCGCTGTGCTTGTTCCACCATACATTGACAGTACCGAAATCGTTAAGAGGGGATGGAAAAGATACAACTTAAGCTTAGGTTTAGGTCTTAACAAGATAGCCGGAAAGGTGTTCAGAATAGGCCATCTTGGCAACATGAATGAGGTAACAATTTCTTTCTCTTATATCCTTTGCTGAAGAGATCACAAAGTTAAAAAAGACTACCCAATCAGAGCATTTCAGCATATAGCATATAGTACTGTTATTTTTTCTCATTTTTCAGATTCAAAACTCTGCTATCTGCTGCTATACGTTAATATCAACATTTGCCTAATATGTTGTACATGTGTTTTCAGTTGCAATTGTTGGGATGCCTTGCTGGGGTGGAGATGATTCTGAAGGACGTGGGTTATCCAGTTAAGTTAGGAAGTGGTGTAGCCGCTGCAAGTGGTTACCTGCAGAACAACACCCCTCTCATCCCTTCCAGGATCTGATCTACCACCTGATTATTATTTCTTTGTTTGTGCAGACTACTCTGTAAAATATATATGCGTACTTTTCTTCTTCTACCTGTAATCTTAGTCAAGTTTCAAATGATACTCTTTTTCTTCTTAGATTTTTTCCCCTCATGGTATCTAAATTTTAATTTTGTATACCAATTATTGACATTAATATTTCGTTAAAATTATTAATGAAATGTTGATATGGCACGTTATCGCATTAATGATGTCTATGTCAATATTTCATATAACCATTTGCGTAGACGTTCATTTTGCACAATCTATCCTAAATCATTATTTGTAGACCCCAATTTTGCTCAAGAATAAAAGACTCAAGATTAACATACAATTCAATACTCTACTATTATATATAGTATGATGATGATGATATGAAAGGTTTGTAGTATTAAAATATTAAAAGAAATCGATGATTCAATTTTCAACAAGGATTAGAACACAAAAATTACAAAGATAAGGACAGGTTTTTAGTAGTTTCAATTGAAAATGAGGTTTGTGGCTAGTAACCGCACACAGTGAATCCTCCATCGACACAAATGACTTGGCCATTAATGTAGGAAGCAGCTGGAAGGCAAAGGAATGCTACGAGGGACGACACTTCGTCAGGCTCCGCCATCCTGGAAATTGGTGTTCTTGATACCATTCCTGAATACGCCTTAATAATATCAGGATCCTGAAACGAAATAACATTTCCGATAAAACTTATTGACATTGTTTTCGACAAGACTGCCATAATATACGTGTTTGTTTATTATAGACAAAGTTGTACGTTTTATTGAGAGTTACAATATGCATAAATAGTAATATTAAAAGGGACGAGGATATACAGGTGCTAGTTGTTGTCCAAGGGTGGTTCTGGCACCCGATGGAGCAACCGCGTTTGTACGAATTTTGTCCTTTGCCCATTCACAAGCCAAATTCTTTGTCAGTTGGTTAATTGCTCCTACAAATTGACAGATTTTCACAGTAAAATTTATATGGAGACACGCATGGATTCGCTTAAACGTATAGGAAACGATGGTATTAAAAAATGTCCAATCCGTTTACCTTTTCCTAGTGAATACAAAGATGCCATTGGCAAAGCTACCACCCCAGTAATAGAGGACACAAACACAATGTTTCCATAACCAGAAGCTTTAAGGAGTGGATATGAAAGTTGACAGAGGTGGTAAGGAGACTCAAGATTGGTTCTCATGATGTTGTCGTAGTCTTCATTGGTATAATCCACACAATGTTTGAGTGCAAGTATTCCTGCATTGTTCACCTGAAATCTCAACCATATTTTTATAAATTTGGATCAGGATCTTGATCAAACACAAAGATGATCTTGTTTCTTGTTGTTGTTGTTTTTTTGTTTAGACAGTACTAATGTTTCTAGTACGGCAGACAAAAGAAAAAGATCTAGAGGTTTGAGCCATGTTGTCTCTCTTTTAATTGTTGGGGGTATTAATATTATGCTTCAGTATGTCCCTCCAATGTACTAAATTGAAAGTGCAAACATGACAATAATGGGTTCACAACCTAACATCTAGTGTATAGCATATAGAATTTTTTAATAATTGGTGAAAATAAATAGTTAAAAAATAGAGGCATGACATATCTTTTAATAAAATTAATTATACACAATATGCTTTATACTTCAAAAAATATACTATATTCTATTGATGCCAAACAAGCCCAATGTCTCAAACATTACGTTCTTTATCCTTTCTCTAGTATCCAAACCTAGAATTTCCCACTTAGGTGCTATACTGTTTTGGAAACTGAAAAAAGTGCAGTTGAAATAGGATTTATTTCAAAAAACATAAATTGAAACATTACCTTTATTATTTGTCATAAGCAAAGTCTATATGCTTTGAGAGACATTAGAACTAATCCGAGGACTTTTTATGTTTTAAGTATTCAAGTCTATAATTTCAAGGATAATAATTTTGTACAACCGGATAGTTGTAGAAATTCTTGTAACATTCTTTGTTAAGATGCAATATTTTTTATTAATGTGTAACTTTCTCTTGTTAAAGTTGTAGAAATTTTTAATATGTATTAGAAATTATTAATTAATTATTGATCACAAAATTATAAATTCTAATAAAAAAACAATGCACCTTGATAAGTAAGGCGGCAGAAACTCCTGCAATTATCCGATTGTAGGAAATTATTATCCATAATTTCAACTCTATCAATCCTAAAAAATTTAATTGCCATTTGAATTCTATCCTTCTAACTGAGACATCACTTTCCATATATATAACTTAACTGTCTCATGAGTTATTTGTCAAAAAAGCACCTTTACTATATGCAAATTACACTCTACTCTTGTCAAAATATCTTATCAGTCTCTTGCATATGCTACTTCTAATTAATTATAATTAATTTAATAATTCTATATAATGAGCACATATTATTGGCAATTCATTCAAAAGGTTTCTAGTCATGCATGATGAGACAGAATTCAATGAAGAGTATATTTAAAAAATGTAATAAATTATCAACAGAGGATCAGGAAAATAATAGACTTGGGAGCCAAGAAAAACTTACAAGAATATTGAGCTTGCCATCAAAAATAGATGAAACAGTATCAATCAGCATCTTTCTCTGCTCCCTGCAAGTCAAGTCACAAACCGAAACACTCACTTCAAACCCTTTACTCTCCCATTCTTTTGCTCTCTCCTGGAGTTCTTTCTCGTTACGAGAACACGTATGCACTTTCGCACCAAACCCTGCCAATTCTTCCACTATAGCATACCTAATTCCTCACAGAAACAAAAATGTCGAAAACCAGTCAGTTGACTCGAAAGTTTATTTCATACTTTTGCCGCCTATAAGAGTCTTATTTGATTTAAATCTAAATTAACTTTGGTAATTCAATACAAAAAGTACATGAATTGAAAGAAATGAAACAAACCCGATGCCTCTAGTTCCACCAGTGACGAGTGCAGTCATGCCCTTAAGTGACCATCTTTGGTTTCTTGAACTAAGCCATGCCTCTGCCATTTTTGATAAAAATGTTGTAGAAAACTCTAACTATCTCAACCGGTCAATACTATTCTATGAGCTTCATCGAAGTTTTATAGTACTAAATTAAAGAGTCCACGCAAATAAATAAATGGAAACGTGATTGTTTGTTGATGTTAAATTTTAGAAAATTATGAATTGGTTACATTTCTTACGATAGAACCGAGACAGAAGAAGCAAGGCATGCCTGACAAAACGGATCGCATCTAGAACCGAGGGAGAGACCAAATGAGAGAGATATGTCTGTGCCATTTTGTACACCACCAATTAGATTATGCCACTTAAAACAGAGCCAGATTCAACGTATAATGAGGCAAGTGGTGATTGGTTGCTAACGTTGGAGAATACAACACTCACGATGTGGGAATGCCAGAAAATTTAATCAATACCAGTATCCAGGCTGCCTTGAAGTGATGAACAATGTCCGAGTTGAGTTTTTCAATAGAGAAATGTTTAATGTTTTGATTTAAGAGATCTTAACTCTTATAAATTTACGAAATTGTTTTCATTTTGATGCACTTTATAGATACAATTTAGTAAATTGACAGCTATAGTTCACTAAATTTACTTGAGTCAAGACAAGAAAATTTGTCTTAACTCAAGCCACACCTATTTTTTCTTTTTAATATTGCTCAATAATTTGGTTTTGGTAGCACTAGATTTTGATTTGTTGCTGTTTTTTGTTTTTTATTGTTTAAATTTACGTAAGATTAATATGAGCAAGTAAGCTAATTTGTCTAGAAAAAATGCAATCGATAACGAGATCTTACGTATTTATTAACTTAATATTATTTCTCAAGATTATGAAATTGACATCTTAACGTAAAATCTCTGGACCTGGTCTGCAGAAATATTAAAGGAACTATTTTTATTTTACCATTTATAATATAATGGATAAAAACAAAACTAGCAACTTCATTCGGCTGGATTTAAGCATAGCCATCCTCGCACATGCTATAATATTGTTTTGAATTAAGCATAAGTAATTATTTCAAGATTACAGTTCAAAATAAAGACAATATATTTATCCCCTCTTACTATAATTCGAAATTCAATCTCTATTTTTTATAATTAAAAAGTTCCGCTCGTACTAATATACTAATCATCAAGAAGCCAAGTACACAGCAACTCACATGTTATCTTAGATGTCAAAGGCTAGATAACCATTACCTTGTTTGCAGTTGTCTCATATATATATCAGTGACTGATTATTTAAATTGTCACATTTAGATTGAGTTATAATTTCTTTTGTTTTGAAAAAAAGAAAAGAAAAGGAGAATTAAAAAAAGTACACACAATAAAATTTATGTTTTCAAGGCGAAGAAACTAGTTATATATATTTGACCGATATATTAAGAATAAAAAGTGAAGTGATACTGATGTAGAATGAGTCATATATATAAGGCATAAGTCCATCTATTAATTATGTTTCATTGTTTTTTTTTTATCAAATCTCAACTCAACACAAAATTAGCATTAGAAGTATACATGTGTGTCGCTTGACTTGAATCCAAAATGTATACATCAACTGGATGTGCTCTACTAATTGAACTACCGGACTGCGACATGTTGCATTGGTTTAGGTACCACTTAAATAGATGTTGCAAATAATATGTCTCAGAATAGGGTGTGCGTCCATAAATTCGATACCCAAAGCAGACCAATGGCCGCATCATAAAGCAAAAACATGCTAGTGGTTAGAGCGCAACCAATCTATAATTGACACCTTACTTGACCAAATATATAAATAATAGACCATATAATGTACAAGATAAGCTCTCTACACCCTGTGATAGTAACCTGATAAAAAGGGAAAGTGACATTTGTTCACACAGTGTGTGTTTGAGTGAGAGTGGCGTCAAATTAGATAATTTTGTCAGTTGAGTATTCGTGTCGCTCAATTGAGCAAGATGTTTTTCTTGAAAGTTAGCCTCATTGAGGTGCTATGGTGATCATACTAGTGTACGGATCCAAGTCCGCTGCCGGTATCGTTATAGCTCTAGAATATTCCGTAGCTGTAGTTATGGCTTTAGAAAATTCCGTAGCGAGAAAATAATGTATGTATGGTAACGCCTAACATGAATATGCTACTATTAATCGCCCCTGACACTCTTTTTTTCAATAAAAAAAAAAAGATAATCTCTCCACAAATTGAATAGTCCCATCACAACATGTTTATCTCCTTCCCCTCTCTCTGCATATTTCTCCCATCCCATCTCAGTGCAAGTATTCTTTCGTACTCACAATTAATACTGACTTAAACATCGAAGCGAGTTTCTTAGAAATTTCTCAATAGTTCCCCTCTAATCCTTTGTTCATTTTGCTGGATCGGATCTCTTTGGCACCAAATACACATCTCGAAGATCATCAATTAACCTCTTAGACCATCTCCAATCTAAAACTCTATTTTACATCAATTTACTCTATTTTTATATTATTTACAGTAAAATCATCTCTAATTTATAACTCTATTTTCAACTCTAAAAAAGAATATTCTTAAAATAACTACAAACTTAATTATATGACAATATTTGTTAAATAATATTTAAATTAAAAATTAATAATAATTTTTTAATTAAATATAATTAGGAATAAATCATTAAATATTTTTATTTTTTTAATTAAAAAATACAAACAAACAAATTAACAGTACATTGATTAACTTAAAAAAAAATACACGCAATATAACAACTATCAAAAAGAGAATAGTACATAATTATTCAAAAATTTCACTTTGAATATTGTTACAAAAAAGAGGACATTTTCAACAACTGCCCATTTCTACACCTAATATGTTTAGTGAATTTTTCAATAATTTAAGTGAAGATGGATTTGATATGCCGAAGTATTAACTCCTCGTCCTACTTGTATTCTCTAAGTTATGTTATGTATTTTCTATTTTTGTTCTTGTTAATATATGTTTTTTTAAGTCTAAAATTTGTATTGTGTCATATTATCAGTACTAATATTAATCTAAGATGTTTTTATTTTATTGTGTATGGAGTTGTTTTAATTTTTACAGCTTCAATTTTTAATATAATTATATAAATAAATTAAATTATCAATTAATATTGTACTTAAATTAATTAATTAAATCATTATTTAGTTAAAATATAAGAAAAAAGCATAAAACATATGTACAAATTAAACTAAGTTAGTCCAATATATACTTAATTTTTAATATAATTGAGATTAGTTGATGTTAAGCTAAAGTAAAGTGAATTAAATAGATAAAATAAGAGGAAAATAAAAAAAAGAGCATGCGAACAGTAGCACGCCAGATTTGGCGTGTTATTGTTCACGCTTGCCTTTTTGCCATCTCATTTGGCGCTGGTTTGGAGAAGGAACCCAACGCCAAAATAAGGTTTCATGCTATTATGCAGCAGGGTTGGACTTGAACCTGCCCTTAGTGCCAAAAGTTATCTTAAAGAGCAACAGCAGTGGGGACTCATTGAGTCCCCGTCAGCAGCCGCTCCCCATTGGGGAGTGAATGCTGTCTTCATGAGGCTGGTCTACACTGGCAGCTGTCCTTTTTTTTTAATATTTTAAGTGCTCCAACTGTCAAGTTGACCGTTGGAGCCTTAAAAAAGGAACTGTTTTTTTTTCTAAATGAAAAAATCATCCTCTTTTTTCTCTATAAATATTCAATCTTCACTCTATTTTTCTCTTACATATAATTTCAATTCATTTTTATCTTTTTTCCTATTAAATACACTCAATCTCAATTACAATTCTTCTTCTTCTTTTGTCAAATAGATACAAATCATAATTATTTTTTCTCTCAAAATCCTAATCCAATCAATACATCTCCTGAACAACGTGAAATAAATGCTCAAATTTGTACGATTATAAAAAAAAAATATGACATTAAGTGATGTATTTTATTATTTGCATTAAGTAATTTAATATAGTGTATTATTTTAGTTAGTCAATGTAGTTTATTGTGTTATAACATTTAGTAATGTTTTGACGTACAAGTTTTATTTTTTGTATTTGTCATTCAACTAATTTATAATAAATATAATTTCAAAAAAATTCATATAAATTATTCATCCAAATTAATTAAAATTATTAAAATTATAATCTAATTTAAATAAATAGAAAAGAAAAGTGGGTTTAATATATTTATTTATTATAATTATAGAATATTAATAAATTAATTGAATAAATAAATGACTGTAAAGTCTCATATTTGAGTATAAAGATGAATATAATTATTATAGGTAAGAGTTTAATGAGATACTAATATGACAAATTATTATACTCAAAATGAATATAACTATTGGAGTTGCTCTAATAATATTGTACAATAAATACATTAATTAGGTTAATCGAAACTCGAGTTATTTTTCTCTGTAGTCTTATATATAAAAAAAAAGTCCTGTGTGCTGTCTCCTTTCGAAACCAATGGAGGAGAAGCTGGCATGGACCCCAATTTATTTTATGGGCCGATTAGTTTTATGGGTCCCATCATTCTTAGTTGAAGAAGCATGTTGAGTTGAGCTCGCTTGTTCGTTTGAGCGGTTGGATTAAGTCCAGAAAGATTCATGCCATCAATCATGGGCTATTTTCAGATACATCCGGCCCAAATGTGAAATTTATAGATTTAACAGCCCGCTTTAATATTAGGACACTTTTATATTCTAATAAAATACGGATTTTGAAAAACATCTTCTAACAATATCAATTTTGAAAAATATCAAAAGAATAAAAATCATTTGAAAAATATAACATTCACAAGAAATTACGATATTTTCGTGAGAAATTAATTTTTTTTTGGCGAATAAATTGAATTTCAATAAAAAAAATATAATTTCTTAGGAGGTATCCAAAAATATCCAAAAGAGATCTCTAAAAGTCTCCAAAAGTTTTCAATTTTCTTATAAGAAGTTTGGTTTAATTCAGAAGATCTCTAAATGTGTCCAAACCGCACAATTCTTTTATAAAAAATTTGATTCATGTATAATATTTTTAATTAAGTTCAATTTTTTATTTATATTTTTACCAATTTAAATTTATTTAATGATAATAATTTGATCACCAAAGTCTCCAAAATTCTATAAAAGTATCCAAATGTCTGTAAAAGTCTCCAAATGTAATCACCTCTGCACAAAATTAATCAAACTCAATGAAAACCAATCGAAAATCAACAAAATCAACCTGCACAATTAAACCATTAAGTCTCACAAAAGCATTAACGAAGAAACAATAAAAAGACTTTTATGGAAGAAAAAAAATTAAAACTGAGGGCACTTTTATAATTTTACACAACTAAACAAATGGCAGCAACTAGGGTTTCAACCCTAGCCGCCGCCCCTGGAGATTCTCGCTGCATCCACATCAGTCGCAAAGCAAGAAGCACGATGCGGAGGAGATTGGAGGAGGTGAGACAAGGACGAAGAAAGCGTCGCGAAGGAAGAAGCACAATGCGAAGAGAGAAGCGCGACGCGGAGGAAGAAGCAAGGCGCGGAGAGAGAAGTCGTCGCAGAGATCCATTCGAGAGCGATGGAGAGTGATGGAGATTCATAGAGAGAGTACGAAGATCGAAGTCGAGGAACATCAAGATCGAAACACAGAGAAAAGAGAGGCGACAAAGCGAAAAGAAGACTTGTTGCAATAAAAAGAGAGGAATGACGAAGAAAGAGAAATCACAGAGGAGGAGGAGGAGAGAAGGGTGACAAACATGAGAGCTAGGGTTTGGGGAGCGTGAGAGGGAAGAGAAGAGAGAAACGGATGAGAGAGAAAAAAATGGATAAAATGAGATGAAAAATTATATTTTTATTTGATTGGACATGACATTTTTAAGAACTAAATTATAAAAAAATGACATATGACTAAGCTAAATTTAAAAATATGTTATTCTACTAATTATCAAAGTAATGATGATTTTTATCAAAATTTGAATTTCATTTGAAACATATGACATAACTAACTCTTTAATATTTTAACAGAAATCTCAAAATTATATTTGGTACTAATTTTATAAATTATATTTTTACCACATGTGTAGAATTTGTTTAAAATCTGTTTATTTTTTTGGACTTGTTTAAACTTATTTATATGTTGTTTCTTGCTTTAAAATTTGAATGTTATTTATATATTATTGATATCTTCTTTATTAATTGTTGATATGTTGAAAATAATATATAAACAAGATATCAATAACATATAAACAACAAATCAACAATATATAAATCAAAAATTTATTTATATATTATTTTTAACATATAAATAACATATAAACAAAATATATGTTGTTGATATGTTGAAAACAACATATAAACAAGGTAGCAACAA
>CAODLS012212355.1:0-11793 GCA_948243855.1 Flueggea neowawraea | reverse complement strand
GGTCGTGGACCTCCAAATTCTGTCCGTGGATGCTCAGTTGTGCACAGATTTGCTTCCTCAAGTGTCCCACGGGCGTGTTTCATCATTCTAAGGCCGTGTCTCACTCTTAATGCCTCAAATATCATCGTTCAAGCCCCGTTTCGACTTGTTATCATTCGTTTCATCAAGACATCATCAATTAACCTGAAAAACACAATATAAAGCATAGAAGTACCAAAAATAATGACAAACACTCAATTCATATTCAAAATGATATAAATTGATGCACATAAATACGTATGAATATGTGTTCATCACTATGCCTATGTGGCAAACCATTTGACTCTGAAACTTCTAGAAAAGTTAGAAAGGTTTTGAGCTTTGTTTTTTAAACACTCGATAACAGTTTGAAAGGATTTTTTATTTCTATTCTGAAGTTTTTGATACAACTTAAAAATGGTTTTTGTTTTAGAACTTCTGCTAAGATAAAATGTTTTTTTGAAGAGTTTTGCTTTGTTTTTGAAAGCATCTCAGCCTTGGTTTATTTTGAAAATATTCCTGAAAGATTTTATTTAGTTTCAACAATGTTTCGTGCATGATATTTGTTTTTGTTGCGAATGTTTTCGAAACGTATCTTTGAAAACCTACTATGTATGTAGCGTGTATATATATGTATACCTTTGATACCTGCATGTGGTATTTTCGAAATGTTTTCAAAACAGTCTTTGTGAGGAACATATGAGGCAATCTGGAGTGTTATATCTACTGGGTTCTTACCCCGTTTCTTTGCTTTGTCTCTGTTAAATTTTTTCTTTCAGGTGATTTCGATCATCGGCATTCTCAGCTCAATGAGGCGTTATTTGGCTTGGCAGTGAGAGCCCTTTTAATCGGACCCCGTTTGTATGATTTGTTAGATACTCTAAATCTGATTTTTGTGGGTTCAATTATTGTTTCTTTCATTTCAAATGTTTTTAATTTGAAATATTTTTTATATTTGATATTACATATGTTTTATTTTATTAAATAAGTTTTAAACTTTTATTTGATTTTATTATTTATTTGAATATGATTTTGGATAAAAGTTCTGTACTTAGAGACTTGTACGAGATTAGCTAAACTTTCACAGATAATTCACCTAATACACTGATCCTAATTAAAAAATGGATCGTGACCTTGAATAATTGCCTCTAAAGAAAAGCGTTTGTGGTGCACTAGCTAATTAGCGCCAAATTAATATTGCTATCCTGCTAGAACAAGCCAAAAATGATTGGCGCGGGCGGAACGAAGTCATTTTGGGTTTTTTCATTTACAGTGTAATTTTCCCTTAAAAAAAAAGCTAGGCCTTCCACAGCCCGGGCTTTGTAGCCCTTCTTGTTCCCGTTCACATTTATAGAAGCCTACCACAAAGCATCTAGAACCGACCCCGTCCCAGGCCTTAGTTATTAAGCAAAGCGTCATAGAATCAAAAATCAATCATCTGAGAGTGAACATAACATAAATAGCAAGCAAAGTCAAGATACCAATCTCACAGCAAACTATCTTTCCAAGACACTACACAACAGAGAGAAGTAACAATAATCATAATACCCTCGAAGAAATCTCGAAGAAATTCATTTGGAGAGAATGGCGTTGCAATGGATTATACTAACTTACGTGGTTGCAGCAGAGGCTGTCGTTGCAGCTTTGTTAACCGTTCCGTCACCGAAGCTTTTGAAGTATCGATTAGTGTCTCTTGTTTCTCTCCTTCTCCAACCTGCTTTGTTCATTGTTCCTTTCGCTGGATTCCAGCTTCTTGGTTCGTATTTTCCTTTTTTTGGGAAATAATTTGTGTTTTTATGGGGTTTGATTTGATTTAATCCATTTTTTTCCTGGTTTTGTGTAGATATTTATTGGAAGAATGAGCATAGGTTGATGTGCACTTCGGAGATCTGCACTGCAGCTGAGAGAGATCGATACGAGAAAGCGGTGAGTTTCTATTGATCTGATTGCTTTACGGGGTTTGGTTATGTGATTGGCTTTGATCAAGATTCATTATAAATTTCGAGTTGTTTAATTCAAATGATTCATCGCTCCGGTTCGTGTTGGAGTATTCGTTGGTACTTGACGGATATGTCTTCGTTTGTGGACTTTACTTTCAAGTGATTGGTGGATTTTTGGAACTATTGGGTAGAAACAACTTAAATGAATGAGCGTACCTTGAAAGACTTGCCAATTTTTCAGTGAGGTGTTGTGAATTTAGAGGTTTTCTAGAAAAATTTCGAGTTTTCCTCTTCATCTGCAGAACGGTGTGTCTTTGTGCGCGCGTGCGCAAAGGGGTGGGGGCATGCGATGACCAGGAATGCAATACGACCCGAGTATGGACATTCTATTATTTGATTCAGTGGCCGCAAATGTATTGCTTGTGTCCTGGATCTTAGTGTTGTGGTTGGGAGTATTGAATTGTGGCATGAATCCTACGGTTGGAAGATGCCTCATTAATTTGGTGGACAGTATGTCTTGACTGCAGTTTTACCTGGGACACACAATTTGCGTGCCTTATACCTTACAATATTTAAGTTTGTGGCTAATTTGGTAATTGATATACCTAATACCAATGTTGCTCATTAACATAAGCACTTCTCAAAAGGATAAAGGATATGTTGATTCTTCAGTTTACAGCTTTATTCGAAACCCCATTCCCCCTCCTCTTCCTCTTCCTTTCTTTGACATTATTGAATTATTGTTAATTTGTAATTTGTCTATAGAGGATCTTCTCTGTCTAGCTACCAAAAATATCAATAGTTACTTTTCCAGTCATAAAATTTATATCTGATGCGGCTGTTGCACTTCGTTAGAAGCATATAACTTTTGATTATGTTGTGATTAAGTTGAATATATTTGTTAAAGGAGTTTGAATCCTGAGTAGACAGTTTTCCAGAATTTGGGGAAAGTTGACCAATTTCCATAGATGAAAAGTTTCCTCCATGGATGATGAATTAGCGGAAAATCTCTTGCTATGGGCTGTAAATATTAAGTCTATTATTCATTTAAAACTGGCATTATTGTTTACCACAGTCAAAGAGGATTCACACAGGCTGGATCAGGATATACAAGTCTATTATTGATCATACAGAAGTCTCAGTCATAGTTAATGTATATTTGATTCTTTTCCTGGACTATTGGAGGGGCATACTCTGTTGCTTATTGGATTTCCTCCGAGTATTTAGCTTAATTTTGCCCTTAAGACTGAGAGCTTGAATCTCCCGAAGGAACTGATGTATTTGATATCAATGGTATGCTTTTGATTTCTCAATGAAAGCTGAAGTCTCAAGTTTTCTTTCGGGAAAAGAGTTCGTGACATCAGGTATACTGTTTCAAGTTGATATGTGGAGCCGTATGTGGAACAGTGGAAGACCTTGTTGATAAATTTTGAACTCCATTTCTCAAATATGATGAAGAAAAAAGTTATTTGCTGATTATGATTTTTTATTTGAGATTTTATTGTCTTATAATCTAACCATATGTGCAGATCTACAAATCACAGAGAAATGTGATTCTTTGCGCTTCAGCATGCCTTCTTTACTGGTAGGTGGCTGGCATTTTAACTGCAATTTTTTTTTTAAGTTCCCTTGAAATCGGTCCTCTATTTGGCAACACGCATTTATACGATATAGCATCATGTATGGTTGGTTGCAGGTGTGTCTATCGAATTTGCAAATATTACAAAGAAATTCAGAGCTTGGAGAAAGTTGAGAAAAGATACAAGGAACAGTAGTTTTCAAATCATCTGATTTCGAGATTAGGTGAACTTTATATTTAATGTTGGCAATGCCTTTCATAGACTTTGTCTATGAATTTGATGCATTTGGATGTCATCCCTTTGTGTGATTGTGGAAATTACAGGACGAATTGGCTATTCAGTAACACTATTTGTATTAACTTTCGTTTTCAAGTGACTCGTAAGAGCTCGCAATTACTATTTGCATTCCATCTATCTTACGTAGATTTTGGTGAGTGGGTATGCCGCAAGTTTTGTGGATAGAACACAGAAATGAGGCTTTACCGCTTTGGTACAGTAACTGCAAATATTATTTACTTCTGTTCGATTTCACTTTTGTGGGATCTCATAGTACCACCAAAGTATTAGGTGATTGAAAAATAGAGGCCACTAGTGTTTGGAACGAAAGATAATTTGTAATTATGTATTATTGTTAAAATAACTCCTATACAGACTGCGGTGATGTAATTGAGTTGAACCGAGTTTTGAAATGTTCAAATTTGACTTGTTAAAAAAGTCTCAAATTCGAGTTTGAGTTATAGTTTATGTTTACACTAGGTTTGTTTAAAAGGAATTGAAAGCCAACTTCTTGTAAGTTTGTTTAAATTTTGCCTTAAGTTCCACTCAAACTTGCTTTATTTCAAATTTAATTTAATTTTTGTCATAAGTTTGTATATAGCTTGTTTAATTAAGAAATAAGGTAAAAATCATTTTAGTGAGTAAATTTTTAAGTTAATTATCTAATTAAGAAAAGTTCTTAGCATATTAATTAGAGTCGTGATTACAAACCTATCATAGTGTTTGTTTATGAACTTACAATTGATTTTGCATACGAGCCTATTATAAAGTCTGTTTGCAAGATTTCAATCTAATTTTAAATTGTCATTACTCATTTATATGTCGAGTTTTAAAAATTATTTAAACTTAAATTATTATATATCAAATCGAACACAAACGAACTCTTTTAGAGAAGAACTGAAGGCTTCCAAGCGATTTTGATTATTTACACTCTTAATCCATACTATAGATAAGCCGGAATTTTTCTTCTCCTCTATTTCCCCCGCTTTACACGCACTAATTAATACTGCAGCAATGTTTTATAATGAAATCAAATTAGAAGATAATTAAATATGCAGCAATTAAAGATTAGGTTGTATTGATCTGATTAAAATTAGGATTGACGCTTTCAGATGTTTAAAGAAAATTAGTTTCGGTGGTTAAGTTGAAAGAAATAAAACTTTTTGAGGCCATATTTGAACAGATCAACCAAGCATCTAATAATATTCCACTCTACGTACCGTACGTTAATACGGTTGAAGCTGTCAATACAATAATGCTGCAGCAAGTCATATGATCAGCTGCGACTAGCATATACATCATGAATAATATTTATGTCTTGACCTATTTTTTTTTGTTCAACATAAATAAAATTACGAAAATATTTTTTTCAAGAAAAAATATTATGGATGTACACTTGGGCCATCAAATATCTAAATATTTAATTGAGGCTAAATTAAATTTGAGTAATGCTTAATATTATTCATATATTAGCGACAGACTTGCTGCTTATTGATACTGGAGCCGTTTTCAGTACTAAGAAGTCGTGGCTCCAATTCTCGATGAGATTAAATAAAAAAATTTATGTTTACAAAAAAATTACTCATGTAGTAATGTACGATTTTTACTTTTTTTTTATATATATAAGAACAATTTTCACTGTTATATAATGAATTAATAAATGGGATATTGCTACCAACTTATAACAGTACAAATCTATCCGGGAAAGCAAAATTATTATCAATAATTAGAATGCCATCTATACTTGTAATTTGTTTAAAAATTAATCAAGTAATCTTGCGCAAATTTTTTCACATAGATCAAAAAAATAATGAAGGATAACATACCGTCTAGTTGGGAGACTATTTGAAAAGAGAAAGGATATGTTGAACCACAAATTCCAGAGACTTTTAAAGATTTATACATGTTGTAGCACAACTAGAGAGTCACAAGTTCATATTCTAGTTTCATGACGATAGGAATATATCAAGGGTCGGATAAGTCCAAGTCAATTAATTGTTTTACGTCATATTAATAGTTTTTCTTTGATAGATTGGGTCATTTTATAAATAAATAGATTCTTCACGAAGAACGAAAGTTCATCTGAGTTTAATATTAAGTTCAATCAAGATTTTATTGCAAATCTTACTGATATACATTTATTAACCATCAGCAAAGAACTTGTTTAAATTAGTATTATTTGACCATTTCAGAGAAAAGAGTGCTTATTTGACTAGAATACCATAATTCTCTTGTTTTGGAGGTTGACCTTCTGCCTTTATTTGGACGCAAACACAATTAGAGAGAGTCAAGTCAAGGCCAAAGGGCCATGCACATTGTTAAGCACCATACCCACCCTGCAACAGTGGCATCATCCAAATTCCGAAAGGCTTCGTGAAGCGACAAACTTTGTTGTGAATTATGGGGAAAATCCATAACTTAGCCACTTGATTTGAACCCCCGAAATAAACATGCAATCTTATATTACTGTTCAAATAAAAGTTGTAATCTATATGCTCCTTAAACTGCAATATTACACAATTTTATACTCTTTTTGATAGTCTATTTGTGTGTGAATTTTAGCTGCCGTTTGGGACGACTGAAAGCTGAACTCAAGTTAGGCATGTTGACTGTTCATATGAAGTAAACCAAAAAAATCAACCAAACCAACAAAAAATTTAGTTCATACAAAAATCTTAAACCCACAGAAGCTTCAAAAAATTGCAGAGAATAATAAACAATTAGTCCTGTTGAACTAATGAATTGATCAATGGTGTTTCATTTGAATATAAAAAATAGACAACTGTAGCAATTGACATGGTGGGTTGATACCTCAGGCCACAATTAACATATTTGGTTACTCTCTATAATTGTAATTCATGTTACAGTGAAACCATTTTTGACAATAAAGTAGCAAAATTTTCATCATTTTCTATTAATTAAATAATAATTTTGATCACTTTTTATACAAATTAAATAATTCTATTATATTTTTATAATATAATATACTCTTTTTTCGTTTTTATTAACTGGGTTATATTTGTATTTATAAGTTTTATTTTTAATTTATATTAGAATACAATAATTTATATAAAGAGCAAATTGTTATATGCACAATTCCGGTTTTTACTAGTTATCATTATCAAACAAATAATAATATTCAGTAATTAATTTTCAGTTTGTACCAAACAGTTTCTCAAAATAAATTTAGCAGTTTCAGTTCTTACCACTTAAAATTTAGTAATTCATTTTTTAGCATTTAATTTTTAGTTTTATCAAACAATAGAAAAATAAGTGGCTTACGTGCTTTTTTTTCTTTTTTCCTTCTCCACAAAGGGTATATTACTATTTTAAAAATTAACGGTTTATCCTCTCCTAATAAGTGATATTTTTAAATTTGAACTCTGGACATTTTTAACTTGTAGATAGTATATTCAAAACCATAAGTTAACCATTGAACAAAGAGTTTGTTGTTCAATACTACTTAATTTGATTAACAAATTGCCTCAAAGCGAATAAAGGGAGGGAGCAAGTTTGTGTAATAGACGGTGAATTGTAGCTCCTATTCTCCTTCTATGTTGCAGTTTCAAAATTTTGTCAACTCTGTACAGCTTGTTGATTTACCTTTGCAAGGGAGAACTTTTACATGGCATAATTCCCCCCAAATAGTGTGGCTTGTGATTTCTGTAATGATTTGGAGGCTCAAAATCATATTATTGTCCATTGTGGCTTTGCTCAAAGAGTGTGGAATGCGGTCTTGAGCAGATTTCGAGTAAGCTGGGTTCGGCCTTTGAATGTTCTTGATTTCTTTGAGCGATGGGCTGGGAGTTTTATTAATTATGTTATATTACACTTCTGCAAATGCTTGCTTGGGTGTTGTGGAAAACATGTAATCGGCGAGTTCTCGATGGTTCAGTTTCACATGATCCCGAGGACATCATTTTTCAAAGTGTTACAAAGGCAGCTTTCTTGATGAAATGTGAAAATAGGCTATTTGATCATTCAGGATTGGATTTATACAGATGTATGGGTACGATTGTGACTTGGAACCAATTGTAACTAGTTTTTAGCAGGTTTTCCTCTTTCTCTTTGGACAATGACAAATTTAAGATTATTTTTATTTAAGAGTACTATTGGATGACTTCACATAAATTAATAATGACTAGATAAATGGATAATGATCAAATTAAAGAGTTAATTATTTACTTTTTTAAATTTAAAAACTTAAAATTTATTATAATGAAATTATATATATAGAATTTCGTTGGTGCCGGAATCACTGGATCCATGATCAATCTTGGGTTCGTCCCTGTCTTTGGAGGGGTTTGTGCTGTTATGCCTAATCCATTTCACGTGGATCAGTTGAATAAAATGACTTGAGTCGTCAAAAAAGAAAAAGCTTGTGTAGTTAAGAGGAGAGTCGCTCTCCAGTGTTTCTTGTCCCCGAATGTGAAAGATGGGAAAGGTTAGGAGCCCTTTCTCCCACATGAAGCTTCAGAAAGGCTCATCAAAGCAAGTACCGCAGTTGTGAATTCCATGCAAATAATGTGTTAAATCCAGTGTGGATATGTATGCTATATCTACTCACTATACAGTCCCTTTTTCTTTTATTTTTTTCCTCTTTTCTCTTTGAATTTTTGAGTTATTTAATTGGCATTTACAACATTGCTTGGATTATTTTTTATAAATGAAATAAAAGACCTGTTTTTGTGAGGATCGTGAATTGAATTGTCAATCTTTTGCTTTGTCAACTGCATAATTGGCAGGGTTTCTCATCAATTCTGTCATAGAATAACTTATATATCATGAGTTGGAAAAAGAAAGTGTAAATTATAGATATGGTCACCGAATTTGCTTTTATTCAATTATTGAACGTTATCTTTTTAGTATAGATATTTAAAAATTAGTCATTCTTATTAATTAAGCCATCTATTCCAGTAGCATAACGTTGATCTAACGAACTTTTTCAAAAATCATATCAGAAAATGGTCCAAAGTCAATAATCGTGTTAATGAAATAAAATTTTAATGACCACTTCAAAACTAAAATAAATAAGTAACTGAAGATAATTAAATTTATGATATAACATTGAAGTTGAGCGTATATAGTAAAAAAATAATGATGAGAGCTGAATAACCACATAGAGATATAGAAAAATTGAACCAAAATTTATAGTTTTTTAAGGCTAATATAATAAAAAACGGTAAACTTTGGTCTATATCACAAATACATCATAAACATTTAATTTTACTTTTAAAAACATAAATTTATATCCTTGTAACAATTATGTCATCTGTTTAGATCTGTTAAAAAATTCTGTTAAGTTGATGACTTGTCATCTGATGTGGCAGCTGATGTAGTGTTATAGCTGACATGGCAACTCCATGTGTATAATGTGAGTTCCACTTATTAAGAAAAAAATATATATATTTCCTCACTACTCTAAAAAAATATAATTTTACTTTTAAAAATAAATTTAATAGATGACATGATTGTTATAAAAATCAAAGTTTATATTTTTTTAGTTAAAATTAAAAATTCATTAAAAATTTGTTAATCAAATAAAAATCATGTTTTTTTAATTAAATTGACATTTTTAATAAAAAAAATCTGAAAACATGGAATACTGTATACTATTATTGATGCTGATCCCCAAATGGAGAAAATGGAATCACATGAGTGATATTTAATGCGGACCAACGAAACTTATAGTATAGTTTAGGCTAAATAAATTAAAAAAATATGAACTTTCTCAAATTAATAAAAATATCATGAATTTTCAATTTTGTCTCAAAATAATATTAACTTTGACTACTATAATAATTGTGGCATCACTTAGTTTGGGTTTAACTTTTCTATCTAATTCGTTTACGTGACAGTCCACGTGGCATTTAACTTCTAAATATTTCATGGCGTGGCTTTTATTTATTAAAAAATTAACTTACAAAAATGAATTTAAATTTTTATGACAAATTATGTTTTATGAAAAAAATTGATATTGTGTCTTAATTTATTGTTTACTATATAAATTATTAATTAATCAATATCTATGATATTAATTAATTGAATCTGGTATAAAAATAGAAACCAACACCAAAAATGATATTTCTAAAAAATATAAGAAACAAAAACGTGTAAATATTAAAGTATAGGAATGTATTTATAAATACTAAGAACTTGTAAGTTTTTAATAATAAATACATCTAAAAGTTTTCGAAAAATCAATGCGCTAGAGATAAAAATTGTAAATTTTATGACACTTCTTACATGTTAGTGTCTCCATTTGCCATTAATCACATTATTTCTTTTAATTTAAGCCATTCTCGTTACTTCTCTCTTCTCAAAGTAATTAAGTATAATTTTTTCTTTACATTGAGTATGACTTTTTCTGTAAAAATAGCAATGTATTTCTAAATGAGAAATTCATATCTATTTTGTCTTATTTTTAGAAAAGACCTTAATACATTTTGGCATTGTTTAGTTCAATGTTTTTTTAAATTTTTAAAAAATCTAGAGAAAATAAAAAAATATTTTTTTAAAAAAAAGCTTTTCTGATTAGCAAACATACTTTTTAAATGATAAATAGATTTTAAATAATATTATTTAAAAAACATGATAAAAAATTAGCTTATTCTGTATGTTAATTAATTTTCTAATAAAAAAGTCACCCCATAAAAAATTAATTGTCATAAAAAAATTAGTTTTTCCTGTAAGTTAGTTAATTTTTTAAATAAATACAAAACATGTCATAAAAATTTAATTTGTCATTAAAAATAGTTTCTTTTGTAAGTTAGTTAATTTTTTAATAAATAAAAACTACATCATGAAATATTTACAAGTCAAATGCCACGTGGATTGCAACGTCAACGAATTAGAAGGAAAAATTAACCCCAAACTAACTGATGACACAATTGTTATTATAGTTAAAGTTTATATTTTTCTGAGATAAAATAAAAAGTTAGTGATATTTTTATTAGTTTGATTAAAATTCATGTTTTTTAATTTATTTAACCTATAGTTTATTCAGAGAAGGCAGATTGACAAGTTGGAAATAGTCATGTAGGCGTTTCGCCTGTTTCCCTTCGATGAAAGATATTGACTCGTTCAATAGGTTTGAATCGATCAATATTCAATACCTTGGTTCTCCAAGTTTATGCACAAATCAAGTTTGAATGTATTACTTCAAAGTGGCAGAGATAAAAAGAAAACATCCAAATATATATGTATAGAATATATACTTCTCTTTAAAAGGAAAAAAAAATTATTGATATTTGTACGAGCTAAATTTAGTAAATTTTGGTAAATATTGTGACATGTATTTTAAATCGAAGATTATGTTATATAAACATAATATAACTCAAACAAACGCCCATATACAATTTTATTTGATTACTTCTCAAATTTCATTTTTTGAGTTATTGACCACTGAGATATAGGAAAGATTAAAAACCTTCATCAATAACAAAAATTCACCAAAATAGGCACTTGGATGCAACAAAAAAATAATCACTACTAAAAAAGTTGGAAGCTATAATCAGATATATATTTTTATTCTCAAAAGTACATTATGGAAAATAAGTGTATATTGATATGCACATGAGATTTGAACATTTAATTCATTACAAATTGATAAAGAATAAAATGAACAAAAACAACAAATTCTATCTAAATCTCCAAAATTTTTCGAGCTTTTAAAACGACCTCTTCAGGTTCTTGAAATCAATTGACTCGATGCATTCTGTTTCAGCCCTGTAAGGATTCATTAGTTTCAGAAGCTCAGTTGCCTTCTCTTTGGTTTTAGAATCACAACCAAGTTGTAATAGCAGTATTAGTTTCTGAAAGGCACCAACTTCAAGAGCCTCAACCAAAACTCTCTTTTCATGGTTCTTCTCATATTTTACGAGCTTCCAAATTGCAGAGACTGAATATTCACTTGCCAATGGCGATACCCTCAAAATTTTCTTGACGAGAACCGCACTTGCTAGTGCATTATTGTAAGT
>CAODLS012212326.1:0-13680 GCA_948243855.1 Flueggea neowawraea | reverse complement strand
TGGAACTTTTGATTTTCTTTTATCCCGGTTAAACGAAGAACAGGTTGTTGTTTTGATTCGTTGCCGTTTTGGTTCTCTTGTGGATCGACTTCAACAGATTGCCAACCATCGTCGATGATAACGAACTTCGGAGGAGTCCCACCGGCGGCGAGGCTTTCGAGGCCGGCTTCAACGCCTTCTTGCGTCACTTCTTGGTAAAACGCATCCCAGGTGCACCAACCGAAGTAGTCAACGATTCCAGGAAGTTTTTTTTCGTGACGTTGCCGGAAGGTTTTTAGGTGGAGCTTCACGGTGCTTACGGCTTCCGTTATTGTTCCAAACGGATCTGTTCCGGCGTGAATGAAAAGGGAGTGAGTAAACGACGACGCTTTGGTGTCCACGTCACCGCTCTCTAAACAAAGCTCCAACTCGTCATTCGCATTCCCTTGTAAACACCCTCTGAATGACCCTTCAATCAACGGCAGGAAAACCGTGTAGAAGATCTGATTGTCTTCGTTTCCGTCGTCCGATTCGAGGTGGGACCCGTCTTTGGTTTCCACCAGTAAGAACTGTGTCTCTAACGGAATATCCCTGCCTTGGTCTCCCATTTTTTGGGCCATCCACCACAGTTTGAACCGGAAACAAGCCATGAACCGGACGTCACTTAACGTCCCTAACGACAACACGTGTCTGCTGTTTTCTTCGTCCAAAAGTGCCCCGACGAAGACTCCTTCCACCGGACCCGAAGCCGAAGCAGATGTTGCTAGCACATTATCCGGCACTCCGGTTAGGATCGTCCGGTCCTTAACGATCAGTTTACGGTCCGAGATCCGAACCGCCGGTTTGATCGTCATTGCTTCTTGTTCTTCTTCGCCCTTCCGCTTCTCTAACCTCCTTAGTGGTTTTGCGATCGGGTCGTTTTTCTGCAATCGCGTTTGCAATCCAACTATAAATATAAGCAGCCAGACAGACTAATCTAAATCAAATTCGTCAAACATTAAAGTTATTAACTTGCCTGAAATGCGAATACAGAGAATGCTCGATTCGAATATGATTTATTCCTGCAAGCTCCAATATATGAACAAGAGAACAGAGCTTCGTTAGCAATTCAATGGATCAGTACTATTACTAATTTTCTCGCGAACCAAACAGAAAAAGAAAGGAAATAAATACCAGAAACAGAGAGTTTCTTTTTGGTGGCTGCGTTTAATGAAAGTGGGAGAGAAAACACGTTCAATGATTGGAGCTGTGAAAGTGGATGAAAGAGAGCGGAGGTATTTATAGCACCGCATTGAGGATTGCAACTGTGACAAGAATTTGACACCATTTTATTTATCTTTTTTTTTTGGTTTGTTCTCTGTAGGTTTCGTCTCCGTTTGCTCTATCTAATAAGCTTCTCCTTCTTTGCGTCGCTTAATGCTCACGCGCTTATCTACCAGCATGGAATTTGTCTTCCTCGGTTTCTTGCGGCAGATGTACATGCCACGTCGGATCTACACTTTGCCCATTACACAATCTCGGGTTCCAGATACAGGGATTGGTGCATCTCACACGGTGTTCCGTGGGGCCATGAATAGATGACTGACACGTGTAATTGAAGTGCTCTAAACGACGTCGATTTGAGACCCGTGCTTAGGGATGGATTATATTGTGCCCACTAATTGTTGCATCTGACCTGTGTCCACGTAAGGTGCTTTTGACGTTAGCTTCCTGAAATGCTTTCTGCATCGTCGGTCGATTCTATTAAGATGTATTTTTTTTTAAAAAGTACTAGTATTTTTTAAAAGTGTTTATTTTTATAATTTATTAGTATTATTCTACCACAAACAAGAACATCATCCCAGGTGTCACCAACAAAAAAATTGTGAGAGCATCAAACGGCTATAGATGGTTTTCTTGTTCTGTTTACCAACCCAATAATTGTCATTAATGAACATTAATTTGGCGTCGCTAATGCCTGATGGCATTCAATGACAGCATGATTGGGAAGATTAATATGGTGGAGGCATAAGGGTGTACATGAATTTTGACCATACGTAAATAACAAATTAAAATTAAGGAACAGCTGCAAAAATATATAGCGTTGGCGTTTAAGGAAGTGGTTAGAGCATGCAAAATGTGTATTTGATCATTGTGACCACCATAAAAGATTTGATTAGTCCATGTTATCCCGTTTATAGTCAGAGATGGGACCCCTTCTCTGAATGATTAGCCCAAAAATATGGAAATTGTTTTGGCTGTAAATCACTGTGCCACCACAGGGCATCCACTTGGCAAGTGGAAGTCTGGCTGACTAAAAATTACGCCAGATCGATAATTTGTGACAGTCCCCAGAAAATAGCATGTGTGTCACCGTCATGTTTTCTTGTTTGATCTTAAAACTGTTTGAAATGTTATTAAATAGCCTAAATTATTGATGATCAATGATTCATGGATATATATCAATCAATGCTAGCTTCAATTATTGTTCTTCATCACTCAAAAGATAGTTGCTATGCATTATGTATCGTACGGGTTTGTTTATACATTTTACAATCAAGATACAGTAAAGTTTTTTATTACCATAATGGTATTACATATCTCTTTTTCTTACTATTTATTATCTTTTATATTTAATATTTTATGTATATGATTAGTCTTTTGAAAACAAGTCCGTTTCAGAAATTCATGTATCCAAATTCAGTCAAATGATTGAATGTGTTCTTGTCGTTTTACGTGAAGAAATATGCACAACAATGATTTTCTTTGAAGATTCCCCTTTTTTTTTAACCGTTAAGATTTTCCGTTTATATGAAACTTTTTAGTACATAATTCAAAATCTTTATACACCTTTAAAATAACAATAAAAAAAGATAATTTGATAGTGGTTATTTTGGTGTAGATTTATATGGTGTATTATAATTGTGAAAAAATGTGTAATTATTTTTACTAAATATCACGGTGTTATTTTTATTTTTTTACCAAATATCAACGTGTCAATTATCCATTGGATATTTGGTACACGTGCTGTAAGTCCTGGAGTAAAATTTCGAGAAAGTAAGAGGGCTGGTGGGAAAATGGTGGGACACGTGTGCGGTAAAACTGTTTGGGGACAAAAATATCTGACCATGACGAAGATCCGTGAGAAAGCGTCAGACACGGGCGTGTCTCCCATGTTGGATATTGGATATTGAGCTGGAGTAGTGCAATTCCACTTTTCTCAACGTCATCAGTTTTTTTTGTTTCACGTGTTTAGTGCCGTAGGATGCCCGTAAATTTTCAACGCCGCCAAACAAAGGCACGACATTGAAATCTTGCAAGCAACCCCCAAGCTTGAATTCGATTCATTTCATTAGACTTTTCTTAATTCAATTTAAATCCCACTAATCATCTATCGTCAAATACAATTTCTAATAAACGAATTACTTAAAGTAAGATCAAATATTTTAAATAAAATAAATTGATTCGAATATCACCAGTGTGAAACCGGAAAACTTCAATACCAAGAACTGATTTTAAAAAGAAAAAAATACATGAGTAAGACATATGAATTAAAATATTACAAAAGTTTAAAGTGAGAAAATATTTAAATATATGTATTATTCTTGTTTATTGTGACTATTTGACAATGATAATTATGACAATGGTGCGGTTAAATCAAGAATCTAGGATGACCACTTAAAAATGTTTCTCTGTCTTTTATTATGAGATTTACTTAATTTGCAAAATATGTAGGTTGTCACTTTCAATTTAAAAAAAATAGATGTTTATGTATAATTCCTTTTAACATTGTTACACCAATAACAAATGGTGGCAATAACATAACATCTAACAGTGATAGAAAGGAGACCGGGATTTGGGATTTGGTGGGGGTGAAGGAGGAGGAGGAAAGCAAGAGCTCGAGTCCCCCATGCACCTCCCCTTCGTCCGCCACTGATAGCTTAATTTCGAAAGCACATATAAATGATATATATATTGTCAAGATAATATATATGAAAAAGCGATTATAATAGTGTATTGGTATGATAATTTGTCCTTTTCAAACGTGATGTGTCATACTTTTTATATTATTTGAAAGTCCAAGTCAATAATAATTTATAATCACATTTTTCTTTCAAACTACTAATTAATTGCACTTTATGCCAAAATCGTGAGGCCCAATACTGTGTACAAAACTTACAATATCTCGATCAATTTTAACTAAAGACTATTAATGTATCATGTTTCTTACATCGTCTAAAAATCAAAGTGAAGAGAAGACTTTAATCAGATGTGTCCACGGGAGGAGCCAAGTGGGGGCGGTTGTGGCGAGCCCCACCGGCGGCTAAGGGTACACATATACCCCTCTCCACCGCCCCCTACCACCACTAGTTTCGTCCCCCAAATCTGCAACAGAAAATGATAGAAATCCAACGAAAACTAGCATAATTGCGTTCTTCTTCTTATTGATTTTCTTCTTTTATTTCGTCTCTAACACCACCATCACCAAATGTCGATATATAATTTCATATAACTTTCCAAAATCGCCCTCATTCATATACATTTTCTTCTATGTTTTGACTTTTAAAGAATATATCAATTATAAATCAAAATACGCAAGAGAATATTGACAAGAGATCGGATTTAAGTAACAGACAAAGGATGTGGGTGGTGGAAGACAGGATTTGCATAACAACTTAACAATGGAAGGATTGTTAAGAGAAAGTGGATGGAACAAAATAAAACATTGTTGGCCGAGAAAAATACTATTGAGGATATAAAAAAAAGGATTCGACAGTGATTTAAAAGTATTTTAAGTAGATGGATTGTGGTATATTAAATTTCTTCTTTAATTTTCTGTATATTTGACTCAAATACTATTTGATTTTTTTGATCAAAAGAACCTGCATGCTTTTCTAATAGTTAGGTTTTTAGATTGAATTAGTTGGATTGTTAAGTAGCCACTTAAGATTTTGAATTATGAATTGTTGAGAATTTCGAATTATCGAATTGTTGAAATATTGAGAAATAAATTATAATTTTAGTAAACAAAAGGTGTAGAAACCTATTTGTAAAGAAAACGTACACGGTTATACACATTTTGTATACTTGTATCCACGGTTGTACACATTGTACACACTTGTGTACAACTACAACGTTAAAAAAATGATTGAAACAATTATATGGAATGTTTGTCCACGTTGTGTACACTCTTGTACACCGATGCATTCCTACGTAAATTTTATAACAAATTGAAGAATTTTGATACTTAGTGAAAAAATAATTAATTTTTCTATTTAAGAAAAATAAATACTAATTTTAGGCTTGTCCGCATTTGTAATATTTTGTCTACACTTTATACACAGTTGGATGTTGGCCCCACTTCCTTTAAGTTCTAGCTCCGCCCCTGGATATGCCAAGTAATAGTCGAGTGATATGGTTTACAACAGAATTTCAGCAACTTAACAATACAAAAAATAAACTAACTCAATCGTGTATTTTAAATTATTTGTTTAATCATACATTGAAATGAGATATTAAATTTATTAAATTGTCAAGTATGAAATCATGTTCATCAATCAATTTCCAATTAGGCAGTATCTCTGGCCTAGATTTCGATGGTGGTTATGACTCAATTATATATTTCGAGATTTGTGGCATGGCATTGCAAGCAAGAAGGCTTGGAATAGCAGTTGGTGGGTTTGGTCGGTGTCTGCAGCGTAGTTTCTAGTGATGATGGAGGCAATTATACACTGTACAGGAGCTTGATTTTTGGTAATCAAAGTAGATTAGGTTGTCTTTACAAAATAAGTAGCATACGACATATATTTTCATTAAAATGCTATTTATTTATTTGACTTCCTATATTCATTGTTTTACTTAGAAGATCGTATGCTATCTAATCAAATCCTAATCTTGTGCGACTAACTAATTTATCAAGCCCAGGACCTTCTCAACGTGGAGGTCTATTCCAGCTTGGAACACATTTGTCCAAATTGCCAAACAGGTATTTTAACACCCGCCAGCGGCCCACACCACCACTGTACCGCACTGTCCATCTCACTTCTTGGCGCGAAAATTGCCCCGATTAAATATTATCAAATTAGGGCTTCGTTCTCGCGCCACTGTCTATCACCGTTCCAATTCTCCGCCGCAATGTTGAATTTCTCCGGTCAAATCAACGAAATCAAATCCCTAATTTATTCAAAATGCAAAGCCAACAAATTGGCAGGTTATTCCTCCATCCTTCATCTCCAAGAACAGTCAAGCAGCTATCCTTCTCTGTTACAAGCTATAGCTGATGGTTGTACGAGTCTAGTTTCCATCATGGCCACTGACATATCAGTCGATGACGAAGAAATGTAAGTCTATACGTATACAAATGTTTGAAGCTTCGTGTTTATTGGAAAATTTTGTTATTGAGTGTTGCTTGATTAATTTCAGTGCTGCGATGGCGTTGAAGTGCTTGGGATTTATAATCTACCATCCCGCTCTTGTTTCGAAGATTCCAGGTAGTTGAATTGTTGAATACCCTAATTTTAACAGCAATTGATTAATGATTTTGAATCTCTCTTTTAAAGTCAGTGTTGTGTTTGGTCTCGCAGTGAATGATGCAAATATGATTTTGGAGGCGGTGGCTAATACTGTTATGGTTACTAAAATCAAGGTGGTGTGTCATGGGATTCGATGTAGGTTTTCTTATGTGCGGGTATTGTTTATATGTAATTTAAAATTGTTCTTGCTTTTGAAATGGCAGTCGGTTTGCAATTTAGGCATGTGGTGTATATCTATGCAACAATTTGGCAAAGCGATTCTACTTGGTCGCTTTGAATTGGTTTTGCGGGCAATTGTTCATGCCCTTGATAATCCTGCTGGTTCTTTGTCCACGACATTTGAGGCTATCCAGGTCAGCTTTCCTTTCATACTTTGCTGGATCTGCTCGACCAACAGTGTTTGACTGCAGTAGATGTTGCTTGATACTCAGCTCAATGCACAACTTGTGTAGTCTGGCATAGGACCTCTTAGACATTATACTGATAGTTACCAATTAGGGCCTCTCATTAATTTGCATTTCCTTTATTTTGATTCATTGAAGAGAATAAATTCATAATTACTTTTATTTTGTGTAAATCATATTCGAAATCAATTGTTTCATCAACTCTATTAATGCTATGGTGACAGGCTGTAATGAAGTTAGCAGCTCAATTAACTGAGAAGATGAGAGATTCTTCACACATATGGACTCCTCCAATATATAGGAGACTTCTCAGCACTGATAAGAAAGAGAAAGATATGTCGGAGAGATGTTTACTGAAGATAAAAACTGCAATATTCCCCACTTCTTCAGCTCTATCTAAGGTTTGTATAAATTTTAGCTTACTTTCATACTTTTTACTCTAGTGGTATTGAAATTTGTCCATAAAAAAGTGAAATATTTATATTGAATTCTTTCTTCTTTGTTACATCTTCCTTGTAATATTGTGAGTCATGGCTACCTTAAATTATCAAAGCTTGCATATTAAGATACTGATGTAGGCTTGGAGATATAACATCTGCATGTAAAAGATTTTGCATGAAAGGACTACAGTCTTTGATTGTCAACTATGCTTCTTATCTTTCTTCAAAGGTGGTTGTTGAAGATATGAAACGGGAATTGCTCAATAGAATGAAGCATCTTTTGAACCAAGGCATGAAAGTTCAAACAGTGCAAGCATGGGGATGGTTTATGCGGTTACTGGGATCTCAAGCAAGGAGGAATAGGCATTTAGTAAATGAAATGCTGAAAATTCCAGAGAAGACATTTTCTGATCACAATCCACAAGTTCAGAATGCTTCACTGGTATTTCCGGCAAACTTCGATGCATTGTAGGCTCTAATAAAAGATCTTTTTACAGAAAAAGAACTTTTGGAAACCTAAAACTGATGAAGTCTGAGGTAGAAAAAGTAGGATTTTTTTTTATACTTTAGCTCTTCTGTTCACTTGCTGTTCTTGCGATTGAGGTACAGTTTTTCTTTTCTTTTGTCATTCTCTTTGGTTCATGATATCCCATATCGATTTCCAACTTTGTTTTAAACATGATTTTCAATTGAGTATACTGAGTCTTATATAGCGTAGCCAACATTTTCATCAAACTATTGATATAATCTATTTGTTAGGTAGCTTGGGAAGGCCTTATAGATGCTCTTGTTCACTTTTCATCATTAACTAGCACAAGTAATGCTGCAATTGAGAAAAATATTGACCAACTGCAGCCATCTGCTGGAGATAATGACCAAATCAAGTTAAGTGGAGTTTTAAAAAGCATAAAGCTGATAATGAAACCTCTTGTGGGCATTATGTCAAGTAAATGTGACACATCTGTTCATTCATCCTGCTTGCGTACATGGTGTTATCTGCTGCAGAAACTTGATAGCTTTGTTAATCATCCAATATCGATACAACTGGTTTTGGAGCCTATTTTTGAAGGAGTTTTCCAAATGGGGTCTGATAATAAGAATCTAAGCTTTTGGAATCTATGCCTAGATATTCTTGATGATTTTGTGCTAGCAAAATGCAGACCAGGTGATCAGGTAATCTATCATTCTTCAGCAGGAGCAGAAAAATGGTCTCTGAAACAGCATCCTATTAAATGGTTTTCATGGGAGGTAGGTCAGTTGGACTTCTTCATAAGGATGCTCAGCATCATTATTAGCCAAACCCATAAAATTGACACTGGAAGTAGAAGTTCAGATTGCACTGCTGCTCTGAGATTATTTAGATCTGTTTTAAAAAGTGTCCAAATGGAGTTCAAAAGTATCTCTACTAACTATAATAACATTATGTTGTGTTTAAATACAATACTGAAATTTGTAAAGAAATTTTCTGAAGTAGCATATTCAGAGGCTAGTTACCACAAAGAGCTGAGGCATACTTCTCTTAAGTTCCTAGAGGCTGTTGTGGAGGAGTTGGATCCTTCTATTTTGAATTCCCCCATTCACAAGGTGGTTTTGGACTGCAGATATATAGAAACTTTGCCGTCTAATAGTGGTCTTACTGGTGAAAATGTTTTGGGTATCAAATCTGTTGCTTACATGGATATGGTTTCACCGTTGGTTTATATTATAGTTCTCTACATCGGTGAAGTGATCCAGTCAACTTCAGATACTTCAGGAATGGAGCTATCGCTGGAGGGATTCCACAAGCTTATCAAATTCATACTGTTTTCACATGATCCTGTAGAAAATTTATGCATAACAACTGGTTTACTGTATAAACACAAGGGTTTTAGGTGCTTACATGTATGGACAGTCATAGCTGGCAGTCTGAGGGATTTGATTGAGTGTATAAAGCATCTTGAGATAGTGAATCTGGAGTCTGGCAATTGTGCCATTGGCCATCTATTATCTTATCCATTTTTTATTTGCTCCTCTTTGACCTCTGACAAAGTTAATAGTCCTTTGAACGAGTTCCATGTTTCAGGACAAGGAAAGCCTGAGCTTGAACATGTAACTGAAGTGTGGAAGTCTCTTTCTGGAGCTCTTTGTGCTTTGAACAAGGAACGTTCTGCAGGAAACAGTTTTGCTGAGGAGCTCTGTATATTATTAAATGGTTATCTTGACCAAAATATTAGCATGTCTGATTGTGACACTGAGCTAAATTCATGTCATAAATATCTTGACCTCCAATTTCTTTCTTTCTTTGCAAATGTGGTGATGATTGTCCTTGAATACAACCTTAGTTTTGCAGCAAGTTTGGATGCCAAAAAAGCTAAACATGATGATCATAGTCAAATGCTAAGCCAATTCAGCAACAGCTTAGGATTCACAGCCAGGTAAGTACTAACATTGCTTAGTAAAACATGGTGAAAAGCTTCATTGAAGTTACAGTTGCTCATAATTGTTGTGACATTCTACAGATACCTTAAGTTGTCATATGCCAATATCGGGCAAAATCCAAATGCTGTTTTTCTTGAAACTTCTAGGTTGGTTTAAACTGTGTTTTTCCTCCAGTTCATGCTTAAGCCTTTTCTTTATGCACCATGCAGTTTTCTAATATGCCTACTTTACTGCAGGGTATTTTCTGCTTTGATTCATTTTGTTTGTGGCATACATTTGAAGGAAAATAGTCTGAGCTTTTTGCAGGTACGCGTTGCCTTGCTTTAGTATATTTGCATATATTGCTTCTGATTCGAGTAAGCTTCAAAGAGACATGACTGAATTTTTCTGTTAATTCTTATATCTAATAAAAGAATATAGAAAGTGGAGATAAACATATTCTACTCAATCATTTGCTTATACAATGCTGCAGATAATAAATCCTCCGTTGCTGCAATGGCTGTCTTATAAAGAAGTACAGGATACAAGCATCAATGATCAACTTCAACATCTCTGGGCTGAAATTCTCAACTGTTTGAGGAGGAGCCAGCCACCTATTGTCTTTGATTCATCTTTCCTCAAACTCCAGGCATCCCTTCTTCAAAAAACTCTCGATCACCCAAAACCAACCATCTCGGAGCTTACCATAGCATTTTGGAACTTTACATATGGCGAGCAGATTGGTTTGGAGTACCCTGAGATTTTACTTGACCTCTTGGACAAGCTGTACAGAAGTAAAAGGATAAAGCTTCAAAAGAAAAGCATGCAAAATCTTGTAAAATGTTCAACACATGAAGCGGCTGTTCAGAGATACAAGGTTACAGCAACACACAACTGGAGTTCAAAAAGAGTAGCATTGTTGTCAGATGCAGTGAACCAATCTCCACAGAGTGATAAGCTGTGTTCTAGCACAAAAAGAAAACGATTAGAGCTAACTGAGCACCAGAAAGAAGTAAGACGAGCGCAGCAGGGAAAAGGAATGGATTGTAATGGCCATGGTCCTGGAATTCGGACATACACTGGTGTGGATTTTTCTCAAGGTAACGAGGACTCGCAAGAGAGTCATGATATTCAAAATACAGAATCTGTTTTGGAGATGTTGAGAGGAGTTGCTTGATTGTGTTGCACTATGAGAACGCTTTGCCTATAAGAGAGGTGACTATGCCTTCCCAAGTAATTTAAATTTTTGTACAGTAATGTCATTGATGTGTATTTGATTCAATTATTTGCTTATATATTTGGAGGAACTGACCACTAAGAACACCAATTAGTTTTATCGTTCATGCTTTGCTTTGTCAAATCTATTCTCAGTGGGGTTTGTCAAATCAATTTATGCATTCGTTAAATTGATCTTTACATTATTTAAAGAATTGTTGGGTTCCTCTCCCAACAACGTATTGTCAACATAATCAGTTGATGGTGCCCCAAGGATTTTGGAGGAAGATGGAATCTCAGTACCTGTACCATGAGTACCCTTTCCATGCAATGAACTGTTTTTTCTTTTTCTTTCCTCCTCTGGAAAACTTATTTTACTACAGGGTAAAATGATTTTTTGTTCTTGTTGTTTTTGTAGGAATTTGAGAGAGTTTGGGATGTGTTCAATCATTTTTGCCTTTGCATAGAATGATAATCAAAGCTCACCTCACTTCACCCAACAATGATAATTTGTGAGCTTTTTTGCATGCTATCTTAAGATTACCAAGTTTGATTTTTGGTTTATTTTCTATTGTTTTTAAATTTAAATATTATTTATATTGTTAGTTTGTAAAAAGTTTTCCCGATCAACTTCTCATTAATCTATACTGCTAGTTGCTTAATTTTCTTGAGTTCAACGAACATCTTTTCTAAAATCCTTTTTTTTTCTAAAATTTATTTTAGTTTGATTTTTGGTTTATTTTCGGTTGTTTTTAAGTTTACTTATTATATATATTGTTACGTTGTAAAAAGGTTTCTAGATCACTTTCTCATTGAATTATATTGCCACATGATTAATTTTCTTGAGGTCAATGAACATCTTTTTTGCAATTTTTTATTTAAGTTTCTTTTAATTTGATTTTTAGTTTATATTCTATTGTTTTTAAGTGTACATATTATAAATATTGTTAGTTTATAAAAAAATTTTTAGGTTACTTTCTCATTAAACTATATTGCTATTTGATTAGTTTTCTTGAGTTCAATGAACAACTTTTTTTGCAATATCTTTTTTTAAAGTTTATTTTAATTTGATATTTGGTTTATTTTCTATTGTCTTTAAGTTTACATATTGTTAGTTTGTAAAATATAATGTAAAGATACATTGGGGATCTTTTCCAGTTTCATAAAAATACATTGGGGAATATTTTTTTAAGGAAAGATTTTTTTTTTCATTTATCGGATATATAATGAAGAGAATCAATAGTGGTATTATATATATTAAACTAGCACATTTGATTATTTTTAAATTTTATATAATTAATGTATCAAAATAAAATTTAAATGAAAAGATGGAGAAAACGCAAAGATGAAGGCAAACATGTGTGAGTATTAATAAATATAAGCATATTTTGGATTAAAAAAATGGCTTATTTATCTTGACCATGATGATTGAAGGAGGTATTAAACAAATTTTTACCATCCAAGGACTAAAATATTTATTTTTAAATTGTTGAGTCTCCATGCAGTCCTTGTTTTGTATAAGTGAGATGCATACAAAATATTAGATGTGATGAGAACGAAATTTTGGAGACGGAATGTTTTAATTTTTGTTTTTTGGAGATATAATTATATAATTAGCCCTTTGGCACATAAAGTTATTTAACAGAGGCCCCTACGATAACCCCAAATATCAAACAAGCACCACCTTTGGACAATTCCTATAAAGGACTCCAACCCAAAAATAGCCCATGCCATTAACAGTAGTTGCCCACTCCCATTCCTCCCCAAAAGCTCCAACTAACAAATTAGCCAAACATCATATCCTAAATCAAAATTCTGACAAAAGACGGATAAGAAATGAAGGATTTATCTCCGTATATAATTCATTCAAATCAATTTTATTGCAATTCTAACAAATATATTATTATCAAAAATATAATTGTTGCTGAAAAAAATAAAATAAAACTCTTTCTCTGTCACTCCTTCACTTTACCCAAACAAAGAAATGCGAAAACTCAGAACGCAAATTACTACTACTCTCTGACTAAAAAAAAACCAGCAAGCAGCAGCCCGGTTTCTAAGTGCAAAAAGGGGCAAAAAAAACCTTCCCCACAACAGTAACCTTCCCTTCTCTCTCTCTCTCCGTATCTCCGCCTCTTTCTTCCCAAATTGCCTCTCCTTCCCGTCTCTCTCTCTCTCTCTCTCTCGGCCAATTTCGTCCCTCTCAGCAAATCTCCAAAACCCTAACTCCCCAACCTGGACTAGATTCCTTTTCGGCTAGGGTTTCTTCCATTTCGATACATTTCGTTTGCTCCTCTCTGAATCAATTCTGGCCTCCTGATTTGTGGATCTGATTATGAACTCTCGCGATTCGTCATCTCAATCCACGGCCGCGCCAGCTGCATCGGCGAATCGGGAGACTACGTCGTCTAGTGGTGCTGAGGACGACCCTATGCTCTCCGTCACTGCTGCTCTTGCCAAGGACGCTTTCCTCCACTTCCAGTCTCGGCGTTTCTCGGAGTGCCTCGATGTTTTGCATCAGCTCAAGCAGAAGAAAGAAGACGATCCTAAGGTTAATTTGTCTCTATAGATTTTAGTTATCTTCTTTTTGTGTTTGTTAGTGTTTGCATTTCAGTTATTGGTAGTCTCGATATGGTTGATTAGTAGCTGTTATTGATGAACTGTAAAAATTAGTTAGTTTTGTGAATTTGCTGATACTTTAGTAGCTTGCTTTGCTTGGTTGCTTGGTTTGTT